>RJVU01042613.1:38714-63081 GCA_003731715.1 Anabarilius grahami | reverse complement strand
ATTTATTTATTTTAACAAAAAAATATTTAAAAAATTTAATATTTCATATGCACGCTAATGGTGTAGATGAGTAATTATTTTGCAGTAAATAGGTAAGAAAAGTACCACATATCGCCCAAAACACAGCACAAATATAGCTGAGAAGTAAATAAAAAATATAATAAATTTCTCATAATATAAGAATTGTTATTACATTATGAGCTCATGATTTTATACATTTTGAGAAAATTATTACATTATGAACATTTTATTACAATAATAATGTAATACTTATTACAATATGTGCAGTTATTGCTACAAGTCTTAATGAGGGCCAGATGAACTATAACCTTATATCATATGCAAAAGCACTGTGTGAACTAGGAGTGTCAAACACTGTCATCAGAGGATTCACTCAACACTTCAACAGTTCTGCTGTTAATCACACACTGAACCACTGAGAAAATGTGTCACAAGTTGGTTTTGTTCTGTTTGTGCTGCTGGAGCCTGACTGGTAAGATATTAAAGTATTTTTTTGGCTCTTTTAAATTTCAGACTAATAAAGTTGCTGCTACTGTTCAAATTAGATTATTTTCATCTGCTGTTATGTACCAAATGAATTATGAATATTGTATGAATATAATACAAGATCTACCAAGTTTGAATTTAGGTCTTATCAGGGGTTATGAAGTTTACATTGAAATTTTCAGATCTGAAAAAAATGTCATGAAAATAATGGAAATCTCTACAGAAAGTGTGAACTTTCCATTGAGCTTCTTTCAAATATCAGGCCATTTTTTTTGTCCACATTTTGTGTGTGTGAGTATATTTAAAAATACTTCTGCAGTGATCATAAACATCTACAAATGTCATGGAAATTCATGAATCAAAATGTGCAGGAACCTTATAGTTCATATGAGACTATCCAGTGATCTAATGATCCAAATCTCTAATTTATTAAAAAAAATTGTTTAAAATATCCAGCACAATTAAAACTGTATTTTCAATCTGCAATAATTATCATGTATTTATTGTCAATAAATTATGAAACTTTAAACACTGATTTTCCTCTACACTTCAAAGCAAACTAAAGATGAATGCGTTGCACCAGTAAGGATCACGCTTCAATCTAGGTTAAATCAAGGTTTCTCTAATAATTCTGTTGTGCCAAAATTTAAATTGAGAAATAAGCAGACTTACATTTAAACCGTCATTTTGAACCTAGTCTTATTTAACATTTAAAATAGATCAACTTTAACTGTTACTTTAAATTAAACTCCTTAAGGAATTTGCTTGACTGTAAAACTTGTTGCTGTTTTAGGAAACCTGTTTGCTTTGAGTTCATATCTGGGGTTAATGCATTTATGTGTTTAATCCATTAAATATCCTAAAATATTTAGTGTGAATATCCATTGTATTACTGTGTGTTGGGTTTAAAGTTGACATTTGTGAAATGGATTATAATAACTCTTGTGGTGGGAAAACACTGTGGCATTAAGCTTCGATGAAAGGGGCCTGAAGATTGTGACATTTTGTTATATGTGGTTATCTGTATATTTTCATAAACATTTTTCATGTATTTTGCCATATTACTTCATTAATTGCTACCTTAAATATATTTCCAAACAATCTGCAAGTGCTGCAGCAATGTTTTCTCTTTCTGCTTAATTCTAACAGTTTCTCTTTACAGTAGCAGTTTATAAAGTCCATTTATATTTTACATTTTGTTTTGTGTTTTTGCTGCTGTTCTCAACTTTACATGTGAATGAAGCTGATTTCAGGCTTTGTAAACCATCAGAGGCTTTAATCTGTCTGTTCTCCAGGTGTGTTTGGTGATTCAGTGTCAGTGATGGAGGGAGATTCTGTCACTTTATACACTGATCTTACTGAAATACATGAAGGTGAACATACACTGTGGAAATTTGGAGCTGAAAACTCTCGCATAGCTAAAAACAAGAAAAATAAGCAAATCTTCAACACATATAATGGTACTGATGGGAGATTCAGAGACAGACTGAAGCTGGACGATCAAACTGGATCTCTGACCATCATGAACATCACAACTGAACATGCTGGAGTTTATCAACTAGAGATAAGTGGAGCAAATCTGACAACAAGAATATTCAATATTTCTGTCTATGGTGAGTAGAGATCATTTGTCCAAACATTTACATATTCTATTTACATATTCAAATGTTTGATCATTTTAGAGTTTGAGATGACAGACAGATTCAGTGACCGTCGACACACTAAACACTCACTCAACTTATTGCACAGATTCACTACAATTTACAACATTAAATACAAGCCGAATATCATATATCATATTCTTGTTTATTTTCTGATGTTTTCCAGCTCGTCTGCCTGTTCCTGTGGTTATCAGAGACTGTTCTTCATCATCATCATCATCAAATTGTTCACTAGTGTGTTCAGCTGTGAATGTGGGTCATGTGACTCTCTCCTGGTACAAAGGAAACAGTTTATTGTCCAGCATCAGTGTGTCTGATCTCAGCATCAGTCTCTCTCTACCTCTGGAGGTGGAATATCAGGATAAAAACACCTACAGCTGTGTGCTGAACAATCCCATCAGCAACCAGACTCAACATCTGGACATCACTCAACTCTGTCACACATGTGCAGGTACAACAGAGCTGATAATAGCATTTTTTAACACATTCACTTACATTAATGACTGTCTCTCTTTTCCTCTTTATCAGTTCCTCCAGTCTCAGTCTCTCTGATAGCTCTGATCTCTGCTGCTGCTGCTGCTGCTGGATCTCTGTTGATTGTTGCTGCCGTCGGGATCTTCTGCATCTGCAGGAAATGTAGAAAAATTGATAAAGAAGGCAAGTGTTATCTATTCTTTTTAAACATATAATTAAAGAAATAATTCTTAAAAATATGCTGATATCCCAATTTTATAATTTAA
Organism: Anabarilius grahami; assembly: GCA_003731715.1. Taxonomy (NCBI): domain Eukaryota; kingdom Metazoa; phylum Chordata; class Actinopteri; order Cypriniformes; family Xenocyprididae; genus Anabarilius; species Anabarilius grahami. Next base: position 60,173 of record RJVU01042613.1, on the reverse strand, counting down.
TTAAAATTATTCTCATAATTTTGTAGTTACCATAACACTCACATCATAATACGTATATTTGCATATAATGACACTGAACGTTGCTGTTCATTCGTCTCACTCACAAAAAACAGACTGCATTTCTCAAACTGCATCAACACTGAAAATGCAAAAACAGAAGTGTTTATTTTTAATTCGGAAATAAAAATGCTTTCTCTGTTTTATGAACATATTCTTACATGCAGCTGCTGCTCAAATTAAAATTTATATAAATGATGACATTTGTTAAACCTGAATGCTTTAATTAATTTCAGTTTGATTTATGTGTAAATATATGTGTGATTTATGTGTCTCTCTAAATTTAATGCTAAACACTCTAATAGGCCTAATAGCAAATTAAATTTGTTAATGAGTTTTTAAAAATTTTGAGTGTTACTTTGGTGTTAAATGTGAAAGCCCTAATAGTAACACATAGTTAAGATTGAGTTTTGTGGTTTTAATGCATCTATTGCTGTTGAAACAGTTGAGACTCGTGTAGACGAGATCACTTACGCCGAGACGACATTCTACAAGAGAAACACACAGAAAACGGTAAAACAATTTACTGTTCATTTGTTGAGTAGTTGTATATTTTCAGCAGAGTGTCATATGTGGATCAGTGTGCACTTTTGATTTTGTCTATAATATTTAAGTCCATTTCTAGCACTTAAGAAGAAAAAATATGTTCTGGTAAATCATAATACACAAAAAAAAAGTCAAAATTATGAGATACTAAATCAAAATTATAAGGTTAAAAACTCATAATTATAACTTAAAATGTTGAAAATATTGCATACAAAGTTATCAGGAAAACACTATAAGGCCTCAAATTAGGCCTTCTTTTCACCTGTCGATGTCTGATCTTTCCTAATATTGTGTGATAAGTCAATATATCGATTATTGCAACAGGCAGTAATGTGCTTTCATAGTAAAATGATCTATCACATGAATCTCACACACAACCGAACCATGTGTTTATAAAATAATTGTTACTTTATTATTGTATCTTGTGTTATGCATTTTCACAGAAAGTTGAAGAGGAGAGTCATGTGGAATATGCACCAATCGCATTCAGAAGATGACCATAACTTCAAGGTTTTTCTAATTATCAGACCCTTATTTGATCATTTTCATTGGGAACCTTCTGCAACAACCTCCGACTCCGAGTCTATGGTTGAGATTTGGGATTGTTAGAATCAACATGTTACATCAGGAGATAGATAAGACATACAGCAGGGATCCTAAAGGGATAAATCATGTAAATGATGTGGTCTGCTGCAGCATTTCATGTTTGCAAAACATAGTTGCAAACTAGTTATCAAAAGGTGACAAAGTGAACCGTGCCGTGGGCTCATTTATTTATATCTGTACACACCTGTGGTTTTATCCGTTGGGTAGATAAACAGCATGTGCATGAGAATGAGTCTGCTGCTGGATGTTTTCATTTGATGTCAGTTACTGTTTGTCTGAGGTGTCAATAAAGTTAGCGTGTGTCTGAGGCGTCAATAACCCGTCTGTTCGAGTGTGTCTGAGGTGTCAACAGTGTGTCAGTGCGAGTGTGTAAGAGGTGTCAGTCTGTGTGGACAGAGAGTCATTGCAAGGATTTTGCATTTTTACTCACATAAAACTGTTTATTTCTGCTCTACAGGGAAGCCATTTTAATACATAATACTGAACTCATTAGTTTGATGTTTGAAAAGGGTCTCTCAAGTCAAACAGTGATATTACTGCGAAAAATGTAAATATATATGGCATGCTGATCTTATGCAGTGATCCAGCAGTACTACACTCTCAGGTACACCATTGTACATTATTTACCCCTTATTAGTATCTAAATGTTTGAGAAAGTCCCTTCAGTGACACCTGAGAGTGTAGTTTCAGTAGATATTTCCAGCTCAAGTTCTTTCTAAGCAGAACTATTCTTGATGCCTGTTTTTCTTTCTAATAAATGTTATATATCATGCCAGTGTCTGGGTTATTTTAAGAATAAATTCAATTATTTACAATTTATGATTTGTGTTTGATGGTTGTCAATAAGTTATTTTGTTTTATAATAACAGGCTCCAGTCCATACAGGTAAAACAATGGTTGAAATATAGTTTAAGATCAATAACATAATCAGACAGAAAATCTCACCTCAAGTTTCCAGTGATAATGGTGAAGATCAGACACAAATACATCAGGACTGCTCAAGATATCCGTTCCTGCTCCATTTCCAGCTCTGTAAAGCCACCTGAGGATCAGGGAACAAAACATGAGGAACGGGGAGAAAGAGTATCATCCAACAAACTTGTTTTCAATCAAGTTCATTCAAAAATTCATTATCAAATAAGTGGTTAATGAAGTGTTTAGGCAGTGTAAAGGCGTACCTATGCTAGTGTGCTCAGAGTGGGTGTTTGTTTACTGGTCAGAAGAGCCACATCTCTGACATCTGTGATGATAATGTCTCGAGTCCCTCCTTCAGTGTGGGTCTGAGGGACTTTTCACACAGAAGGTCTGATCTGTTATAACAGCACACATCTCCTTAGCAACACAGAATGAGGAATCATTCATGTCTGAAACACAGGACTGAAACCTTATTGGTAAAGTTTACACGCTGAAGTTCAACAGCTCGTGTTCTAGTTCATGAAAACATTCTTTCAGTCAAATAAAGGGCATCAAATGAGTCGAGGTTCTCAAGCTACATGATAATAAAACATTAATACACGTGTGCAGTGACAGTAAATGACCTTTTTTGTTTATAATACACCCGCAACACGAATACTAGCACTAGCGATTCATCTGTGGAGATATTTGTGTGTGTGTTGATCTGTTTCCTTTTATATAAATTGCACCCCGCATCAAATGTATGTCTCCACCTAATGCTTCTGTATTGTACACCTAAAAACGGCCCAACATGTAGAGGAACTCACAGAAAATATACACCCTCAAAAGTGAAACTAATACAGCGTTTGACCACTAGAGGACAGGAGTCATATTTCCGCTTCTTCTTCTTCTAGGGTTTATTGGCGGTTGGCAAACGAGCTGGTGCATTACCGCCACCAACTGGTATGGAGTGTGGACAAGCCTACTTAAATTAGTCTCTCTAAGGTATTGAAACAATAAATTATAACACCCATCTTTTGACTTCTTTCGTAAAAAATATTTTAAATGTTTTCAGCTTTCATAGATCTTCTGTATATATGTTGCATCATTTTAATTATCCTGCATTAAAATACTAGATATAGTGTCATTCATCTAATTATGGCTGTTTTTTTTTCTGTTATTATGAAGATTGCTGTCAGAGGTTTGATGAATACATAAATTATTGCAGTTTGTATTGATTTAGCTTATCCTTTAATAAAGGATCATGTATGTCACTCTTTCATGTGTACATGCATCACTTCACTGGATCAATACTGGACATTTATGAAAAAAGGTAGATTTTTTTTTTTTTTTTTTGCTGTCATCAAATACATTGTGTTCCAGTCATGGTTCAGTGTAAATATGAGCCTTTTTAAATGCTAAAATCAGTACAGACTGTAAAATATGACATCAGACAATATTCACCTAATTTGTAAATTCTTTTCACTATCAAGTCACTTACCAGCCTGCAAAATGTTCTTGTACTTAATCTTGACTTGCTGCCAGGCTCTTTTTTGGCCAGACATGTTTGTTCTTTAAGAAGGATAGATAGATAAGAGAGATCAAATAGATTTTCATGATAAATTTCCTGAGCATGCATGTCCACTGGTCACATTTAAGGCAAAGTGTATAACTGTTAATTAGTGGAAATGACAAGTAGCTCGTTGAATTGTAATTATGATGGTTTCAGTGGAGCACTGGTTATTTGGAGCATGTTATTATTTTGCAGGCCTAACTATAATTGTTATTCAGTTAGGTACACTGTAAGACTTTTTTTTTTTTTTTTAGAAAAACAGAAAAGGTACTGGCAATTTTTTGTCAGGACATTACCTGTTAAGTTGAAACCCTGTGTAACCCTAAAACACAAAGTACAATGTGTAATTTAAAACAGCTAAAACACTTTATTCATATTCATATTAATATGAAAAATTAATATGAATAATTCCTTCATATTGTGCCCTATTTTTACAGAATTTTAGAGCATACCACACGGCTAACCAATACACTGCTTAAAACTAGAATTGCTTAATCTGTAGTTTTACTAGTTAATAAGAAAATACATAAAATGTAATTGTTCAAAAATATCTGTTTAATAATTCAACTGAATTTAAAAATACAAATATCTGATCATATGTTTGTTACTTTTGCAAATAAAATATTTTTTTATGAACAAATCTAAATGAACTTACAAAATCATATTTTTATGTGTATAGGCTACTACGCAAAAACAGTTTTGCGTCATGGCTACAAGATGACGTCACCACGCAATGACATCACAACGTCATTTAGCAACGTTTAGCAACAAATCAACCCGCCTTTAGCAACTTCCTCTGAAAATTAGTTAGCAACACTGATTATATGTTTCACCTCTTCATATGTTTCCATTAGAAGCTCTTGCTCACGGGTTTTATGCATTTTTGCATCATTGATTCTGTGATCGATCCTGTGGTCTGTTTAAGAATGCCGTGAACATGCACTTATCCCAACTATAAACCTGGGGTGCTTCTCAATATCTCTCCACGTTTCCTCGCTCCTCCGTCCTCCATCCTATGACCTGGAATCCGATCGAGCTCAGCCATCTTGAAGGACATCTCAATTGCTAGATTGCTAATGTGTCGTCATCATGACGTATTCCCAGTGGTGAACGCAAAGCATTTTGGGAAGCCGCGGCACAAACATACATAAGGCGCCAGACTTCTTTGCATGGCGGGAAGAACGCAGTGTTCAAGATGCCGTCTACCTGCTGTGTTATACAGTAACTTCAAGTCGCTGCAGCAGGCCCAGGTCTTTTTTACAGATGGATGGGTCCAGGCAGGGCCGCATTAAGACTACAAGGGGCCCCTGGGCTTTACCTCTTGAGGGGGCCCTTCATCCACCAGAACTATTACCTACATTTACTCAATCTTCTTAATCGCAAAGTGCAAGTTATCAGCCTTTTATTTTGCATGAATAAATGCCATTACCAAAACATCCGAACATATAGGTCTGTTATAAAATATAAATATCACTGCATGAACTACAAATTGGCACATAGTCTGAACTATTTGTACAGGCTACTCATTTCGAAGGCTGCATCCTCCGGAGGTCGCATTTGAAGGCTGTATACGTCATTGAGGCCGGCTCATTTAAGAAAAACAACCGCTGGATTGCAAAGCAAGAAAGAAAATACAGCATTTTGCACCTCACGAGGAATAATCATCAATTTTATTATGGTTACTTTTCTTAAATAAGACATCCTTAATGATGTATGCAGCCTTCAAATGCGACCTCCGGAGGACGCAGCCTCTGAAATGAGACGCAGATTCGAACAGTAACAAAGGCGTCAGTTTTACCGTTTCAATTCCAGCGCGAGTCCTTGTCTTTTGGAAGTGCATGCAAAGTGGATTTGCTTTCACACCGTGAAGATGTCATGTCAACATGTCAACAACACAAACCAAACTCTTCCAGTCTCAGCTTTTGGAAGTCTCAGTCTTCCAGTCTCAGTGTTTGAAAGCGGGTCAAAATAGATGTTGTTCGTGAGCAACCGGCTGCCATTATGCACATTTTGACATTGTTATGTAGGTTTGTAACAGGAAGTGAGACTGGAATTGCTGAAGACTCATTTCGGCAGTTCAGAATCAATTCATTCTTTAAGCCTGCACTTTGATCTTTAAAACAATGTGACAAAAACACACGCAAGTTCGACTCAAATGTTTAATGTCATGATTCCATATATTTGCATTAGTTTATATCCAGCTGGTCGCTTTTATCAATTCGTTATGCAGCAAAGTTGCATAATTAAAACTAGTGTCATGAGAAAGCAAACTGTATCATTATGCAGCAGACATATAAACAAATCAGAAATGCATTTGATTTCAGTTCTCTTTTATCATCACTGTAATACAAATCAAATCTTATTTAAATAATAATCAGTGTTCTAAAATGGAAGCAAATAAAGGGGTAAAATGGAAGCAAATAATGTATACATACATACATACAATATGTGTCTAATGTCAATGCTATGGCCTTTGTGTAGATATTTAAAGATGGTCATCTTTAAGCATGACTGTTTGGATTTATATGAAATGGTAACAGTTTATAATAAGATTCCATCTGTAAGGTTAATAAAAGTATTGTCATTGTTAATTTCAACATTTTAAGTACAGTACCTCATTGAAGGTTTTCAGAAACTGTATTTTTGTCAAATTTGTATTTTTATTGGACTAGTGACGACTGCAGGGTTCAGTGAGTGAAGGGAAGCACATCGGTCGAGAAGCGCAGCGCCGCACCACGTCTTTAAAATTCGAGCATATTGTTTTCTTTGGGGCTGTTCACACAGAACGCGCTTTTCCATTCCAATGCGCTACTTTTTCTTTGTTTTTCTATGTAAACATGCGCTAGAAGGACGTGTCTTGCAGCATCTCGCGCATGACATGGCGTTCTGAAGCCATGAATCAGTTCAGCTCAGTTAAAATCAGTCAAAAAAAGTTTTAAAAAGCGTCTCGAGACCTTGCGGTTTCCCCCATTCCACTGCCCGCGTCTCGCGTTTTTCAAAGCAAAAACGCGTTCTGTGTGAACGAGCCCTATGAGCGCCACTCGGTCTGTCCGCGTAAATGAGAATTCAACAGTTTTTATTTACATTTAGCATTTTATTTGATTATTTGTTTAGTTAAAAGTAGTCCATTTGTAAAACATTGAACAGCAATGGCAAACAGCGATATTTAGCCTAATTTCAGTTCATAATTTTAATATTAACAGTTGACTAACAGTAAAAAACATTGAGCAATTGCAAACAGCAATAATAAAACAGATGAAATCTATTAACTTGTGATCTTACATCGTGCAACTAAACTGCATGTGCCGCAATAGGATTCTATAGTGCGGGTACATTTGATACACTGTGTCTCAATTTTACATTTGCAGTGAATTGGTTAGCCAACAGCATTCCGGATGGGTGTCTCAACTGTACCCGACTGTACCAGAGTACAGTTGGAACAAAAAAGCTTCTTGTGTTTATGAGCTAACTGTGAAAAATATGACCTACTGATGGATGTTAACAATTAATAATATTTTAGTAGACAAGTAAAGGAAATGTCATATGAAAAATCACTTCTTTTCAGTCCCTAGTTTGGTGTGGTAACGGTGAAAGCAAAAAGTGTACCAACTGGTCTACCCTACAACCTAATATTTTCCATCTTATATTCTGCATAATTGGGTGTTTTTAGATAAACACTGACAAAAACGATAAGGTTTAGGGCTGGACAATATGACGATATAACATTGATATAAGTGATTACTCGGATTTAAACCTACCTATATTGTAGTTATATTAAATATTCACAGGCAGATTTGCTTTATGTATTTCCCCGGCGTCGAAATCAGGCACATATAAATGTCAGGAAACACGACTGCAGGCTGCATGTCAATATCCATGGATTAGATTTATTTGACAAGTTATACTAAGGAACACTTTTGAGTTCAACCTTTTGTGTAATTCGTTTGTTTTACTCGCGTTTTCGCAGTTTCCCCTATTAAATCCAGTCACGCAGCAGGTTCTTTTACCACTCAGTCCAGCTGAGGGAGCGCGTTCCGGCGGGAAAGTGACGTCGATACATAGTCTACCTTCGCGGGTTAGGATAACGGTAGACTTCCGTGTTTGTCGTCGTGGTTGGAGAGACTTGATGAGAAAGTGATAGAAATATGTCTAGAACATGTGCGCAGGAACAAGAGGGTTGGTTGACATTAGACCCACCGGTTTTTGTTTATCTGGTGACGGTAATGATGCTACACATGACACTGAAGCTTGAAAGTGCGTATCGAGTATACAGCGCAATTTCTCATGAAGCTCCGTGCCTAAGCGCATATAATTTTCAGAGAATCACGTGATCAACGAAAAACGAAGCCTCGCGCGAATGCTTTACTTTGCGCATCAGAATGTTTGCTACACTACTCTGAGCTGCCACAAGATGGCGCTTTCCCCCCCAAAAAGTTAAAAAGTATGACCAGTCACAGAAATTATTTAAGAGAAACTTGCGTTGGTCTTGTAAAGTTTGGTTTATGTTGGTATGCGTTTGTGTTATTAAACTGTTTCATCAGCAGGTTCCTGACTGACAGCATTTTGTATTTTTTCTTGCAGAAATCAAAGAAGGAGCCTGTGTATGCAAAGTCACCAAAACACGGTGATCAAAACAGAATGAGCTGATACAGGCCCTGACTCACACCTTTTAGTTCATATTTTGCCTTTACACAATGGGGTGCGCTATGATGCTTCTGTTCTCACTGTCACTGCTCTGCTCATGTTTATTATAATAAATAATAAAAATAAACTCAATTAATCACAGATTACCTTAGTTTATTATAATAAAATGTCTTTGTACTGTCATTGCTTTTTGAGTGGCGCCTTCTTGTTTTGAATTACAGCAGCTAAAACAACATAACAGCACAATGCAAGTTTTTTTACAATACAACATTGTATGGAAGGGTCATGTGACAATATGTAATGTTAAAATTGTGTCACCAAATTTTGGTGTCACTTGATGTGCATGTGAAAGTGATAGAGATCATATTCATTATATTTTAATGCTGGGTCAAAGCTCACTTTTTCATTTATTGGATTGATTTATAATATTCAACTGTATTTTAATTTTTTTATTTTTTTTTACATTCCTCAAAGGAAAATGCAGTGAATGACTGAATTAAATTGACCAATGACAGAAACACTGAAGATCCTAAAGCTGATGGTGCTTGAAATTAACAGCCAGTTATAAACCATCTTTTGTAATAGTGGAAAAAATACACTTCTCAAAAAAATTAAGGGAACACATTGAATCTCAATGAATGAAATATTCCACTTGAAAATCTTTATTTATATACATTCTACAATTTGTTAAGAACAAAATTATGTGACAGCAGTCAATGAAAACCAGAATTATCAACACATTGAGGGCTGGATTCACTGTTCAGAGCCCCTGAGAATTTAATCATTGGCAAAACATTGGTCCCTTAGCCCTGCGCGGGCAGCCCTCACTTTGCCTCCAGGAAGCCTTAGCACTGTTTTATTGAAAATAATAAAGTTTTAAGTCACTGTTATGGAGGTAAGCGCTTGCTTTATAAGGCTCTTGACCCTTGACTTCTTAACTTTAATGTTTTTTTGGCTGCTGTAACTGTGTGTTTCTGAAGCACATTTGTTACAGCAAAAGTTGCGAGAAGAAAAACTGATCAGAATTTTTGTGACTTTAGTTGCTGAATCAGGACACTACATGAATTATCAGATCAGTTTTTCTTCAACCCCGGCCCCGATTACTTCAGCTTGTTACTCAAATTATGAGGTTTATATTTTTATATATTTTCAGATGGCTGTCTAGTTGTGTCACATCACATTAATAAACAAAGATCTTTGAAGTTCCTTGTTTTAGAAAAGAAAATAGAGTTGTGGGTTCTACTTCAAGACACGAAGTTAACAGCACCAGATGAAAGAAAAACTCAAAAATGGGAACAAAGAAACAAGAATGCTGAGCAGAGTTTTTTGGTAAAGGCAATCATCGCCATCAAACAGCAAAAATATACAAGACAAACATATTAGCAAAATACAAAAATAAAAAAAGAGATTTATCTTTATGTTTTGTTCAATGTTCATGTTTGAACCTCTGAATCTCTTGAATCTTTGAATGTATAAAGATTTAAAACATTCTCACTGTTATAGCAAGTACACTCTGTATAAGTACACTCTAAAAGGGCTATTAAAATGTGTGATAAAGTGTTTATTACAAATAAATTACTATAAGCTGAAAATGAATAAATGTAGATGAACAAAAATGTACAATATTTTGGAAACAGTGGGTGCTGTAGCACCCCCCGCACACCCACTTCCCACGCCCGTCTGGCCCACATCTGGCCCGCGTGGAAGACGTGGGCCGGAACTAGGCCTACACTATATTGCTGTCTGGGCCAGCATGTTTGACTGTGTACACATATGTAGAAATTCTGCTGTAACATTCCTCCAGACTAACAACATAAAGTATTTCTAAGGTTTAATGCCAGAGTAACATTATTTAACACAGCCTGTATCATGTACCCATTAAAAGGCATATTAAAGACCCTCAGCAAAGTGGTTCACCAAATTAAATATAAATCAATGAATTTCCAAGCTTCTACCCTTGTGTATCTTTAAAGTCATTTGCACCTTGTTTTTGACTATTCTGCTAACTGTGACTGCATACATTTTTATTGGAATTTTACTATTTCACCCTCATTTCCTTTAATAAACCTATTTTACACTATAAATACACAAAATAATTACACATAAGGGCTTAAGAACAAGAATATCCCCAATGAAAATCATTAAAACTGCGTTTTTAATCCCAACTGTAAAAGGATGCATTTTTAATAGCATTTCATTCTGTTGGCAAGGCTTCAAAATTTAAATTGTAATTAATTTCACAAAATCTTCTCATATTTGGCCTCTTTTTGTGAGATGTCAACCTCAAATTTGGAATATAACTTTAAATTCTTGTTCAGAAACTAAAACCGAGTTGACTCCCATCCCGAATAAACAGCAAGTTGGAGTTGAACTTGGCAGAAAAATGGAAAATGCACTTTAAAAGTGATCTGCCAAGGGTTTTCTATAAAATGAGACCAAACTTGCATTTCTGAAAATGTTTGACAGTTTTTTGACACAGATGTTGTTGTCCTCTACAGACCTGAGAGTAACTTTTTTAAATTGATGCACAAGGGTTTAAGCTGGTTTTAGTTCTGGTGTACATATAAAAAGCTATGTTATTCACAGTTGGTCGACTAGTGTTTTCTAATGAAGGTGAATGAATAAGGGTAAACCATAAACATACTGACTTTTCCAGTAACAGCACCAATGCCAGTAAAAACACATACAGTATCAGTAGTGCAGACCTGAAGAGCACTTTTTTCTATAAAAAAATAGATTTTCTTACTTTGTATTTTTGTCTTGTTTTCCACTACAAAATCTAAACATTCTGTAAGGGTTTTGTTTTGTGAATGTTTCCTTTGTTCTACTTTTCACACCTGTTTGATTACCAGGTTTGTTGCGAGTCACACCTGTTCTTGATTATCTCCATGTGTATTTACACAGCCTGTGTTTCAGCTGCCCTTTGTCTGTTCTCATCATTATTTAGTGTTTATTCATGCCACCGTGTACCATAATCTTGAGATGACAACATGTGATGTTTTATTCTGAGCTGTTTACCTCCTTGGACTGAGAATTATGCATATGGCACCAACGACTAAATGAATCTGCAGCAGCCAGGTGTTACACTGTAAAAAACCCAACTTGAAAAAAGTTCAAATAACTGGTTTTGTTGTGTTGGCTCAGCAAAAATCTATGAAAAAGTCAGTACAACTATGTTTAACTTACTCAACACAATCCAGGTGTTTTTCCATAAACTTAAAACGATTAGTTTTGTGAACAAAGCTTTGCGAGTTCAACCAAAAAACTTCTGCTAACTTATTTATTTGAGTTAAGTCAATCTCGTTTAGGGAACTGCCCTCCCATAAGCAAATGCAAATTTTAGAATAAAATGCAACCATTTGGTTATGGTACAGTGAAGAAAAATTGGTGTTTAGTTATTTTACTTATTTATAACTTAGTTATATAATTTAACTCAGTTAAATGAGCTTAATGTATAATTGTAAATTAATAGTAATTGAATACTATTATTGTAAAATAATGATAATAATAATTAATATTAATAATTATTATTAAAAATATTATATATTATATAAATTATTTATGTTGTTGTTATTGATATTATTATTATTATAATTTAAAGTATGGCTACTGTATAAATAATATTATTTTACAATGATAATAAAATTAGTATTATTATAATTATAATAATAATTATTATTATTAATAATTTCAGAGCTGCATTACAGAGGGTCATGCTGTTATGTTATCCCTTAATGCTTTAACATGAAATCAGGGCGATAAGATGATATGCTTTCTGCACTCAAAAAAAATTTCAGGCTAAACATAAGTTTTATGTTTTCCATTTGGATTACATAGTTTTTACATAAACAAACTAATAAACTTAATGTGATTCATATTTGTAAGTCATATGTAAATGAAATAGGTAAGATTTATCTAATAGTATGCCCAGGCTATATAACACTGCTTAGTGTTCATGTGTTTGCGCACTACTGAGGTAAAGTACCATTGAAGCAGTGTCAGAGTTAATGAGATAATTAAGTGATTAATTGAGTGATGATTGAGCATTATTGAAGACACCTGATGATAACAAGCAGAATCACCAAAGGAGAAAATCAAAATTTTTAAGCCACCATCGTGGAGATGAGTGTTTGCTTTCGTTGGGCTCTTGACCCTTTACTTTTTAATATTAGATTTTGTTTGGGCTGTTGTAACAGCTAGTCAAGCAAAAAAAAAAAGATCAGGTGGTGTTGGTTATGTTTTTACATAGTCATTATTTGACCTGAATCACTGAACTAATTTAGAGCCCAATCTCTGAGTTAGATTTACATTATTGATTACAGCAGCACTGTGATTCAAACGCATATCTCTCAAAAAAATCTCTCAAAAGTTCTGATAAAAAAAAAAGGTAATGCATTTAGAGACACAAACATCAAGAATCAGTCTGTGAATCTCAACAGTGGTGGTGGCCATCAAAAAACATGTTGCAGTGCATTCTGGGAGTCACCAATCAAAATTCATCCATGGCTCCCATCATGCATTGCTGCATGAATAAATTATGAGCTGAATTGTCTTAGTAATATCCTTTATTGTCACTATGTTGAGTTGGCCCAACTTAAAAAAGTTTGTTAAAGAATAGTTGGACCTCTCCAGAAAACTAACAATCTTAAGTTAACTCAACTAAACATTTTTTGTATGACTGACAACTTAATTTCAGTCAGTTTAACTGTTATTTACAAAAGTTGAGTAAACAAAAAATAGCTAGGGGAAATTAGTACCAAGATTTTTTTTGTTGTACTGGCGTACATTTTTTTACAGTGTACAGCGCCCACGTGGTACAAAATTAAATGAGTTTATGTTTAAAACAACGCAAATGTCTGCCAAAATGGGCTAGAAAAATAAAGTTGTTTTGTTTTTGAATTGAATTTGTTCTGATGCCACTGCCAGATTTTTATTTTATTTTTATTTTATTCTACTTATTAATGCTTTGATGTAAAGAAAAACAAAACATAAATACTGACAAAACCCTTTTTTCCCAGTGAATGCCCATCTTAGTGAGGTTAGGTATTTGTGGAAATTTCAATCTTATCAGTGAGGATATAATCAGGCCGGACATATTGACTGATATGTCAAACCAGATCAGCGCATTAATAGTTGTATAAAACACATAATGTCTCACTGTTTGGACCCTATTATACACCAGGCGCAATGTGACGCCAGGCACGACACAACTGCGTCAAGCTGAAACTAGCAAAAAACACTTATTTTCACGTCGTGCGCCATGTTGTTTAAATAGCAAATGCACTTGCGCCCATCTGTTAACCCATGGTGTGCTGGTCTGACAGCAAGGTGTGTTCAGGCACATTGTTGGCGCGTTGCTATTTTGAAGCAGCTTAAAACGACTGCGCCATTGACCAACAAAAACCTGGTTTGAGTGAAGAGAGTTTCAGCTGATGCTCTTCTCAACATCATGTCCTAATTCTCGTCAGTGTCCATTTCAATGACTGGCAGCCTCAGCCTGAGTCTGATGTCCTCCTAAGGAATGTTCAGGTGGCGAGATATCACAGCTTATCATTCTCCTGTAAGAAAATACAGATTCACAAAAGGTAAAAGTAATGAGGATTGATATTTGTTAAACAAACACAAATAAATAAATAAATAAAATAAGCCAAAAAGAAATGTCCCTTTTACAGGGTACTGTATTTTAAAGACAATTTTGTAAAATCCAAATAAGCTTTACAGATCTTTATTGGAAAGGGTTTAAACAATGTTTTTCATTATTGTTCAGTTACAATAGCTTAGGACACTANCTGTGGAACTGGTACTTAAAGCAGCTGTTGGACCCACAAGATACTGACTGCTACTTCTAATATTTACTTATGATTATTTTATATAATTAGAATAATATATTAATTAGAATAATAAATAATAAATTAATCATATAAAAAATGTATCCATATAACTTTTCTTTAAAATGTTTTTGTGCACAGTAAATCTCATATATCTTGTTAAATGATCTGTATGTAACACTTACATTCTGTGGTACTGCCGTATGGCTCCTGCGGCGACAGTAAATCACACCAACAGCAGCAGCAGCTGCAAACACCAGCAGAACAGCAACAACTATTCCTGCTACAGCAGCTGAAGACAGACCTGAATCTGGAACAGCTGAAGACAGACAGGCATTATTACTTGACAATGAAATGATAATACATCCAAAATGTACCAATATTTCTGACTGATATTTACATCTTACGGCTTTGATCATCAGTTGTATGATATTGATGGAACTGATAACAGTAGCTAAAACAGCATCAGCGCTGTGAGCTCAGCACGAGACATCTAACTAACATTATTCATTTTTCACATTAACTACATCAGTCAAACTTCAGTTCACTTCTTTAACAGTCCACAACCAAACACTCATTGAGTTTATTTTGAACTGTTTTAAAAAAGGAAAAAGGAAAATGCATTGAATGGCTGAATTATATACTCACCAGTGACAGTAACACTGAAGCTCTTGATCCTCCTAAAACTGAAGCTGCTGTTGTTGTTGATGATGATCTTCAGTTGATATTCTCCAGAGTCTGTGTTTCTGGTGTTCATGATGGTCAGAGATCCAGTCTGATGATCCAGCTTCAGTCTGTCTCTGAATCTCTCATCACACTGATCATCTGTACAGATCTTACTCTGATCTCCAGTGATTTCAGAGATGAGAATCTCATTAAAATACCACATAATTTCATCATTTGTTTTTTTTTTTACACCAGAATCTAAAGTGACAGATTCTCCCTCCTTCACTGTCTTCACTTCATCAGCAGCAGAAACACCTGAAACACAAACCAACAGATACTGGAGGATGTTTTTGTGGTAACAGTAACACAGACACACACACACACACACAAACAACAACTACACAACATGAACTGTGATCATGACTGTGAATGCACAAGCCCTTTCTTGACTTCTGATATAAAAAGAAACATTTAACACATAGTTTATGCACAACTGTTGAAACAGTCAGCCAATATAAAGGATTTAGTTTTTAAATCAAAATTAAATGTTTAATGATGTAAAGTGACACGACTCTACAAACTACACAGTAAAGAGACTATCTATACTATAAGTGAATTAATATACAGGTAAAGAAATCAACTGAATATCATTGTAAAAAATCAAAAGCAAATAACAATGTGCTTATAACATACATTTAAACATTTATTACATGACTCACTTTGGACAGTAACATTAAAGATCTTTTCACTGTCGCTGCTGCTGAAGATCTGTAGTTCATAAAGTCCAGAGTCTGTGTTTCTGGTGTTCATGATGGTCAGAGATCCAGTCTGATGATCCAGCTTCAGTCTGTCTCTGAATCTCTCAGTGCCTTTATTACACTGAACATCTGTACAGATCTTACTGAGATCTCCACTTATGTGAGCAAGGAGAAAGCCACTGAAATACCATTTAATATCTTCTTGTTGGTTTGTTTGAACACCAGTGTTCAGAGTGACTGAATCTCCCTCCATCACTGACACTCCGTCTGAACCAACACCAGAAGCACCTGAAGAAAATAAATAAATAAATGAATAAATAAACCAAACAAAAATAAACAATAGCACTGTGAAAAACGTCTTTCCACATATCATGAAGACTTTGAGTAAAGAAACATGTCTGTAATAATAACTCAATTGGGTACTTTATCCCCAATTTTAGATAAGGCAGTCTAGATTTTCTTTTAAAATGCAATTTCACCCCTTCTAAATTAATGATTCTCTAATTTTCACCAACAAGCTTTACTTGCTTGAAAACTATGTGCACAATAATTCAAATATTTTAATCCATGGATAGTCCCTTTTTATGGACAAGTGGTATGAGAAGTATTGTTTTTGTTTTGATTTAAAAATAATCATACTATTCTGGTGCATGAAATATTTATGTCTTTTCAATTATATCGTCCAAGCTTCGTCTTCAAGTTATGTGCACATGTTTAAAACTTTATCTTTGCTTTAATGAGAGAAAAACAATTATATTTTATTGGATGGAGTTTGTTTTCTTAATAAAAATATAACAGTAAACACATAAAGTAAGTGTTAACATTATTCAATATACATCCCCTAGATGTTATTTTTATTTATTTATTTATTTATTTTGTGGATAGTATTCTTTACTGGAAGAAAGCATGGTTACTCCTTGAGGTACACTTTAAAGCTACAGTTCGTAAAATCTGCCACTTGAAGGCGCACTACCAAAACAATAACAATCGCGTGGTTTGATGACGCTAAGAAGGTGCGTGGAATGATGGGATTTGTCGTCTTCTACCCAACCGCTGACGGCCATCAATCAGACGGAAAGATAAATCATGGATTTAACGGATGAGGTAAAGTTTTATAAATGTTGTGTTTGATGTCATAGTTTTATTATATTGAATTAGACCCGAGTAATGGAAGGTTTATATCGAAATTTTTAGTCATAGATGTTAGAATGTTTGTCCAATTCGATGGTGTGATAACACAGCACAGTTTCAAGTGTTCAAATCAATAATAATAAATGTTATTTTGAACTTACCAATATCATTTGCAATAATAATTGATTCATATTTCTGTATAACACTAACTGACTAACTGTATTTATTTACATTGTTTAACTTGTCAGGTGAAATAAGACAGTGTAAAAAAATCAGTAAATAACCAAATGCAATAACACTGCACCTGCATAAACTTTAGTCTTCAAGAAAACACATTTTTAATATATAAAATAAAGCATGATGAATTGCAACTTCATTATGACCTAAGAATATGCACTTCACATAGTTATGTAAACTATTAAAAACATTTGATATATTTTAAATTGTATATAAACGATTACCACTTGTTCAACAAATATATACACTCGTGTACATTCAAACACAATAAGTGGGCATACATAGCAAACGCGAGTTCAACGATTTGCGCGAGTAGATTACATACAAAGTCAATGCAAAGACGCGATCAGACGATGGATCAGACGCGTCCTCGCGCGGGTCTAGAGACGTGATGCCCCGAGTTTGGCGTGTATGCCTCTTGTCCCAAACTCTTCTTGGGTCGTTTGGTTGGCCCGTACGCTTACGTTTACGGGAGCTGTCCTTGTCGACAGAACCAGCGGCAGATGGTAAACAGTAATTATGTTCCATAAATAAGTAACACAATCCACCATAAAACGTGCAAGAAGTAAATAAGGAACTGCTTGAAGCAAGCTAGTGGTTTGCTGGACGCTAGACACTACTTCCGCATTTGTCCACGGCACTGTTGTCATGTGGTTTCTACGTCAGTAAAGGCGGTAACAAAGGGTAACTGACGTCATTGACAGGCGACTGCACTGCCCCGTGTCACTGTATAGAATGGGAATTTTCTCATGATTTACAAGTAGTTGAAAACATTAGAGATATTGTTAGTAATCAGCTGGACAAAATATATAACACTAGCCTAGTGGTTTTTGGATATTTTACTGCAAAAATATTACATATTGTACCTTTAAAGGCAGGGTAGGTAAAAAATTTATAAAAAACTTTTTTTCAAAATTTGTTTAAACTTTATTTATATATCAATACATAATTAAAATGTAAGTACTCTGAAAAAGAAAGTATAAAAATCGAGTGTCTGTAGACCTCTCACGACTGTTTTAAAGACAGCTCATTATTTCCATTCACTCCACCCCCTCCCTTCTGGGCTCCTTCCAAAGCCACGCCCCCAAAACACATGAACGCGCGACTCCGACCACTGAGCTGGAAGGAGCACAGTGCATGTAGTGACATCATGTCAGAATCACATGTAATAAAAATAACTTTATAATTATGAAGATAAACAAACAAGATGTATTTTAGTACTCACTATCAAGCTAGCATATTGATATTGGTAAAGTTTAAAATATATATTTTTTGATTCGCTAACGAGCTAGTTATCTATAAGGCAAAGCTAAAAACAGGTTGCATGATACACGTTTTTCCATTACCATCATTTACACTGTGATGAAGATGAATTTCGTGTAAGATTCATAACATATACCTTGTTCTGCATGTAAGAGTTTCCATGATGAAAGCATTGTTGACTCTGATGAGGACTACTACGGCTCGCTAAGTAATGTTATGTTAGCTATATTACGCAGCTACGTGTGCTAATGACACATGAAAGATTTACCTGTCCAGCAGAAATAAAGCCATCAAGGAGTCACTTTTCAGCCCCTTGAGTTCCCTCAGTTCTCGCCATCGCTGGAAAGCCACGCCGATATTAACTCGCGTTTTATTTCTTTGTTTATCCAAAGACTTTTTGTTCATTGCCTTTTCTTGTACTGTTACTGTCTTCCTTTTTTTGCCTGGTTTGCCTTCACTAACTGCATAGGCCGGTACTGTGAATTTTGCTTGCTGTTTCTCTGCCATTGTTTTGGTATTCCTAGGATCCGTGCCTCTTGAATTCCTCAAATCAAACGTGCGCGCGCAAGTGGGCAGGTCATGTGTGGCAAAAGGGTGGTTGCCATGGTTGCGAGAGAGTGACAGTCGCCTAAGCCAATCCTATGTTTCGTCCCGAATGGAAATAATGAGCTGTGTTTAATACAGATTAAACGGTCTAGAGTCACTCGATTTTTATACTCTTTTTATCAGAGTACTTACATTTTAATTATGCATTGATATATATAGAAAGTTTAAACAAATTTGGAAGAAAGTTGTTTATAAATTTTTTACCTACCCTGCCTTTAAGAGTCTACATAATGTCTATTCAACTAACTCTCTAACTTATGTGTTTTCTGAAAGTTGAGGAAGAAACTTTGCTTCATTTATTCTACCATTGTAATCAGGTTAAATATTTTTGGGAGGACTTAATTTGTTATTTATCTTCTTTATAAAATATGATTTAAAATTTTCCTTAACTTATGTTAACTTATTCGGACCCACTTTATATTAAGTGGCCTTAACTACTATGTACTTACATTTAAATTAATCATTTGATACAATGCACTTATTGTGTACATACATGTTTCTACATTGCACTTATATTTTAAAAACACCTGCATGTAATTACATCTGTAATTAATTTCTGTAATTACATTTATAATTACACTGTTTACCCATCCCTTACACCCTTAAACCTACCCATACCACCAAAGCTTTCCCTAACCTTACCCGTATCCCACCTCAAAAGCTGCAAAAGTACATTGTACTTATTTTTTGATGTAAGTACATAGTAGTTAAGGCCACTTAATATAAAGTGGGACCACTTATTCTTTTTCAATGCAGTGCCGTTTCTTTTCTTGCAATACAAAAATGTATTGTTTTGTTATAAAATGTTAAGAGTAAAAATTATGTGTGAATGTTTCCAAACTCTCAGACAGAGCAATCTCTCTATTAGTCATTAAAATAGTTTTCACTAAAAAGCAACAGAACTTTAATTTTATTATGCTGCCTTCACATGCTATCGGAAATTTGATACTTCACAGGGGCAGGGGTCACTTGTGATTTTAAGAGGCACACTTTAACATCTTAAAGATATAATTCACCTAAAAATTAAGATTCTGTCATAGTTTACTCACCCTCATGTCATTTTAAATATGACTTTCTTCTGTTGAACATAAAAGAAGATATTTTAAGAAATTAGAATTGTTTGTTGTTTGTTCCATCCATACAACTCCTTTTATGTAAAAAAAGAAAAAAAGAAAAAAAAAAGAAACGTATACAGGTTTGGAACAACATGAGGGTGCGTATATGATAAAAGAATTTAACTTTAACCCTCATGTATCACTCTAATTTAAAATTCATACAGAGTTCAATCTCAACTTCACGGGGTGTGTCTTGTTACTTGGACCTAAAATAACATTTACATTGATATATTTATGTCATTTGTAATTCAGGGTAAATGCTACTGAATTAAATTCATGCCTGTTAATAAATTCATTTAAAATGTTTTCCATCTAAATTCCAAAGGGTTTGTGTTGTTGCTGGCTGAAAAAAGAAAAAAAAAAAAGAAGAAGAAGAAAAAACACGTGTTAGGCCTAACACGTGTTGTGCTATTGTTTCCTGAATTAAACCAAATTTAAATTGTTCTTCTAGGAACCAGTAACGACACACAGCATTTAAAGTTGGGTTAGAACACTTATTTATTTTTAATGAGTTTATGTATTTCTTTGAATATCAATAGCATGCCTTGTGCTATTGTTCTGTGAATAAAACCAACCTTAAAATGTTATTCTAGGGGCCAGCAACAACACACAACATCTATATTTGAAAAATTAGTCTATATGCATTTTATAGCCTACAAATTTATCACATCTGAATCTCAATAGCATGGTTTTTGCATCACTTATGATAGTAAAAACAAATGAAAGCAATTCTTTTAGGACATAGTAATAGAATTTGTATGTGGGATTGAATATTATGGTTTTACCACTATAGGCTATTTATTCTTTCTAATATAACATGTACGGTGTTTGTATGTTTCAAGGCTTTATGTGAACATTTTGGTGGCCTTTTTTCCCAGGCGATGAAACAATTGTGCGTTTTTCCTCTTCGTTTTGTAGTCTACTTTGTTGACGGTCCCTATCTGCTATTTTACATTACAAAATGTGTAAGTTTCTATACAGCAAAGCAGATTAAACACAAACTACTGTGTGTTCTCTTATACATTTTAAAACAATTCGAACACAACCCTTTTGTTTAATCTTTTACTGAATCGTTATTGATCTATTGAGGTGTTTTCGAAGTTGTATCTCTGACTAATGTCAAACGTCAAACCTCAAACCAACTTTATGTCGGTTTAGTCGTCGAGTAATTTCCGCAACTGGATATCCGACTTTAATCGATCGCGTAGGTGTCTGATTCACCACAGTGTACCTACGCCTTGCCTGCATTTTTTGCACATTTCTCCCCTCACCGCAACCGCCTACTCTGTCATACTTTTCGGGCGAGGCGAGGCGAGGCGCTGCTCAAACCGTGCCTACCCGGTCAACAACGCAGGAAAAGATGCTGTAGCAAATAAATGTCTTACCGTGGTCGAGTATAAAACAAATAACTGCGAATGAATTAAAGTAGTGAAGCTTCATTTTCACCACTTTTCCACTTCAGAATACGAATGCAGATTCTGATACATTGAGTTCCTTATTTTATTTAAAAAAATAAAAAAAATTTTGCATAATTG
>RJVU01042613.1:19758-30929 GCA_003731715.1 Anabarilius grahami | reverse complement strand
GCTGCAAATTCCACAACACTTACAAATAGACAAACGTGCTGCAAATTCCACAACACTTACAAATAGACAAACGTGCTGCAAATTCCACAACACTTACAAATAGATAAACGCGCTGCAAATAGCACATACCAGGCTCAGCGATCTCAAGTCCTTCTGCGATCTCAAGTCCTTCTGTGATGATCTGAAAGATGATGATGACGATAATGATTATGCCACTTTTAGAATTAAAATAATAATTTAATTTGCCCCGCAATAATTTATAGTGCACCATGCATAACCGATGCGATGAGATTAGCTAATTAGAAAAACTCAGCTAAAGTAAAAGTAAAAACTCAGCGATGAGAGCTCTACTTCAACATGTTCTGATAACACTATTTAACCTTAATTTATTTCTTAATATTTCTCTTGTGGCCCATACGTATTGAAAAAAAATGAGAAGAGATATAGGTGTTACTTTTTTTTTTTTTTTTTAAAGTAACACCTATATCTCTTCTCATTTTTTTTCAATACGTATGGGCCACAAGAGAAATATTAAGAAATAAATTAAGGTTAAATAGTGTTATCAGAACATGTTGAAGTAGAGCTCTCATCGCTGAGTTTTTACTTTCACTTTCTGCAGTGAATAATTGACTGGGATTTGAGACATAAAATCAAGTAAATTATTAAAAAATATATATTATTTATTATTAATCATTTATTAATAATATTTTAACGCAAAATAATATCCCCCAAATCGTTTGTCCTGGCGCCGAGACTGGCACAGACCACAACGAAAATGTTATAGGGAACACATTGACGTACCTGTCTGGGACCGCTGGCTGGGATTGTTCATGTTTACTCTTAGGTGGTGTGCACCTGAAAGGTGAGTTTTTTCGTTTTGTTTGTTAACATTCTGATCTGCATTATGAGCAGTCCTATTTGCAGCGCGTTTGTCTATTTGTAAGAGTTGTAGAATTTGCAGCGCGTTTCACAATTTGTAAGTGTTGTGGAATTTGCAGCGCGTTTGTCTATTTGTAAGTGTTGTGACTTTTGCAGCGCGTTTCACTATTTGTAAGTGTTGTGACTTTTGCAGCGCGTTTCACTATTTGTAAGTGTTGTGGAATTTGCAGCGCGTTTGTCTATTTGTAAGTGTTGTGGAATTTGCAGCGCGTTTCACTATTTGTAAGTGTTGTGGAATTTGCAGCGCGTTTCACTATTTTTAAGTGTTGTGGAATTTGCAGCGCATGTGTTGTCAAACTGATGAAGATGTTTTCTTTATTTGCTGGTGTTTTTTCTATTTGCATGTGTTTTCTTCATTTGCAGCGCGTTGAGCTCTCTCGGCCACCGTAGACTTGGGCTTGTTCTTGAGCAGACTGGTGAATGGATGAGATATCCAGCTGCAGGCCCAGCAACAGATTATATTTAACAAAAGAAAATTGCATGCAACTATGAATGATTAAGCCCCGACCCTCATTTCCAGTATGGCTGCGGTTCTGCACCTTGATAGGCTACTATTGCAATGGATTGGTGATGGAGCTGTAGTTCTGGATGATCCGCCGGTTGAAGCTAGCAAATCCCAAAAAGCATTGGAGTTTTTTGATAGTGGTATATGGGCCAGTTCTTTACAGCTTCAATCTTCCCCTCGTCCCTCTGGATACCACAGTTGCTGATAGAAAAACCAAGGAACTGCACTGAGGACTGATTGAAGGAGCATTTTTCAGCTTTCTGGAATATGGAACTCTCTGAGGCATTTCAGGATCTCCGCAACGTGATGGTGATGTTTGGCCATGCTCCGAGAGTAGACAAGGATGTCATCAATACAGATGAGTACAAACCAATGGCAGAACCTCCAGAGAACCTCATGCAAGAAATCCTGGAATATGGACAGGGTGCTGACCAAGCTGGCAGAAGTGGCCAGAAGGGGTCACAAAAACTGTCTTACACTTTTCCCCCTCATGTATCCAGATGAGGCTATAGGCACCGTGAAGGTCCAAGTTGCTGATGACGGTGTCCCGCATATTATATAATGTTATAGTTCTAATGGTGTTCTAATGCAGCTGGGATGAGGAGAAGTGAATATCTAAACTTCACAGTTATTTTGTTGGGAGCATGGTAATCGATAAAAGGCTGTGAGCCTCTATCCTTTTTTGCCACAAAGACAAATCTCGAAGCAGCAGGGGACGTTGAAGGGGGGATGTAGCCTTGTTGTAAAGCCTCTTCTATGTACTCCTCCATGGTCTTCTGTTCAGGAAGTGTAAGGGGGTAAATCTTCTACCTGGGGGGCACTGCCCCAACCGGTATCAGATAAACTGGCACAGTCCCATGGCTGATGTGCAGTCAACTGTGAAGCCTTCTTTGAGGAAAATCTGGAGTGGACGAGAAATGGGTTAAGAAACCTGAGGAAATCAATTATTACCTCACTTCAGGACTTCACCAGTTTTCCAGGAGATGACATGGTTGTGTTGCACTAACCATGGGCACTCTAAAATCACATCAGTGGTGGAATACTCCAAAACCAGGAAATGGATGGGTTTGGTGTGCAGTAGGTCAATGCGTAGATGGACAGTTCCTACACAGAAATATGCATGGCTTTTGCTGTCACAGACTGGACTCTGTATAATGTATGCCGTTAAATTGACTGTAGGACTGTGAACAAAAACTCTCACCATGGGTCGTGGAGGACAAAGGGATTACATGCCCACCAGTCCCGCAGTACAAACAAAGCCCCTGGGTCAGCTTCCTCTGCCATTCATCTGGTTTTAACTGAGTGTTATCAATTTGCATTAGATCATACCCTGGTTCTGGAGCACTGGTGAACTCTGGTTGACAGTGGTATAGGGAGGATTGCTGGGCCTGGTAGTCTTCCAAACATGACTGCATACAATTGGCGACACTGATGGAGAGCTAAATGAACCATTTGAGACCGATGGAATCATTGTATGCACCGAGATGCAGCCACAACCTAGATTCAAGTCCCTGGCGGTAGGCGGTGTGGAGCCAGCGCTTTTACTACCCACTGAGAGCAGCAAGAGCTCTGAACTTGAGAACATAATCATTAATAGATATTCTTCCTTGGCAAGATTGCTCAGCAACAGAAGTGTCTCTTATGGGCTTGCAAAAGACATGACAAAATTAAATGATTGTCAAAATTATCCAGAGACCAAGTTACAGAACCAGCCTGGGCTCAGATGGTTTCCCCCCATTGGAGTGCTCACCCCGTCAGCAGGGAGATGATGAACACTATCTTGGCTTGCTCGGTGGTGAAGTGATGCAGCTGCATTGCAAGGGCCAAGAACTGGAGAAAGAATCCATTGCAATCCTCCGCCAAGCCAGGGTGCAAGACAAACCATGCGACTGGCGACAACTATTGGTGAAGGAGTTGTGGTGGTAATGATGGACGTGGAAGTGGAAGATGAGGTCATGATGATTCGCTGAACAGAATCCATGGTATCCTGGAAGGAATCAGGTAAGCTCATAATACTGTCTGTTTGGGTCTTGGCTTCTGTTACAGAATGCAGACTAAGACAGAGAAATTACGTTAATTACATTTATTTACAGCAATGAGCAGAATGGCAAAAATTGGTGAGTATTTAGTTCAAATAGGCAGAGTTGAGTGATTATGGCTTTGTAACAGAACTTTCCTTTTGTAGGTGCAGGGGACTCTGGATGGCAAAGTGGATGGATGGATGGATGGAAGGATGCACCTCAACCTTCCGCGGTGAGCTTGAAGGTAATCCTTTCCAACAGGTTTGCAGAAAAACGTGCCATTTTAGTGTGTGTCCCTTTAAATGCAAATGAGCTGATGCTCCCGGCCTAAGAGGGTGGAGCTTCAAGAGCTCATTCTCCATCAGGATGCAGTAATAATATCAGAAACTGTCAGTAACAGTTATAATGCCTACAGAGCCAGAGAATATATGCTGCATGTAGATAGAACAGGTATATTTTAGTTTAATTACAGTTATAAATTATGTTGTCATCTTGCTTTTATCCATTAATAGAACAAGCCTGTTGTACCAGACCCTGTCTGAATGATGGCCAAAACTTTACTAATTAGTTTTATGACATTTATTGTACTTCACACAAAAGATGAAGCATCCATTTTCACTCTAGAAAATTACTGTAAGAGCTTAATAAAACAGTGCAAGAAGTGTGCATTAAAATATTATCCATAAACTCTCTCTCCCTTTCATTATCATCATCATACAGAGCGAAGTACACAAAAAAGCACTTGTTACAATTAACAGTAAACAAATATAGACAGACCTTATGCCTTTTCAATGGTGGTGCTTAATAAACTGGTAAGCTTTATATCCGTAAATCAACTCCAATGAATTGTAATAAAGTGCTCTACCCTTCATTACTGCCACAATCAGTATCACTCTAGAGACTGTGAGCTGCATCACAAACAGTTGGTAGTACACACACTGCCAATGCACATTTATGTTCAAACACCATGTAAAAGTAATTTTGCATAATAGGTGCCCTTTAAGGCACTAATATGAGCTCTTAACATTTTGATAGAAATATTTTTTATCCATTAAGAACAGTTAAAATCTTAATGCCTAGATGAACTATAACATTATTTAATATGCAAATGAAATATGTGAACTAGGAGGATCAAACTGTGTCGTGGGAGGATTCACACAACACTTTAACGGTTCTGCTGTTAGATCAGATGCTAAACCGCTGAAGAAAATGCTTCACATGTTTCTTTTGCTCTGTTTGTGCTGCTGGAGTCTGACTGGTATGTTATAAAAGCATTTTTATCTATTTTTTTTCTCAGAGTAAATCAGAATTAGATTATTTTCTGCTATTATTTACCAAACTAATTATGAATACTGTATGAATATAATACAAGATCTACTTTGAATTCATGTCTCTGTTGGGATTAGGGTTAGAAAGTTTACATTGACTTTTCCAGGTCTGGAAAAGGTGGTGAGGAATAAACCCCTACAATGAACGTAAATGTTCGGAAAGTGTGAACTTTCCATTGAGCTGCTTTAAAAAAATCAGGCCATGTTTGTCCTTTTAAAAATTTAATGTATTTAATGTATTCATTGTCAATAAATTATGAAACATTTATCCTCTATACTTTAAAACTAATTAAAGATTAAGGATACAGCACCAAAAAGGCTTAGGCTTAACTCTTAACTCTGTTCCTTTAAATTAAACTCCTTAAGGATGTCGCATGAATGGAAAAGCTGTTGCCGTTTTTTGGAAACCTGTTTGCTTTGAGTTTATATTCGAGGTTAATGGATTTATATCTTTAATCCATTAAATAGCCTAGAATATTTAGTGTGAACTTCCATTGTATTATTGTGTGTTGGGTTTAAAATGGCTATTTTTGAAATCGATAATAATAATAATTCCTGTGATAGAAAACACAGTGGTATTAAGCTACTATGAAGCATTGTTACAGTTTGTTATGTATGGTTTTCAGTCCTTTTTTTTCATAAAATATGCTGCCATATTACTCCATTAATTGTCATCTTAAATATATCTCCAAGCAATCCATAAGCACTGCTTCTGTGATTTTTCCATCTGCTTGATCCTAACAGTTGCTCTGTAACAGTAGATGGTAGCAGTTTATAGTAGCATTTTAAAAAAGACATTTTACATTTATATTTTACATTTTGTGTTGTGTTTTTGCTGCTGTTCTCAACTTCACATGTAAATGAAGCTGATTTCAGTCTTTGTAAACCATCAGAGGCTTTAATTTGTTTGTTCTCCAGGTGTGTTTGGTGATTCAGTGTCAGTGATGGAGGGAGATTCTGTCACTTTATACACTGATCGTACTGAAATACATGAAGACGACTACATACAGTGGACATTTGAAGCTGAAACGTCTCAGATAGCTAAAATGAAGAAAAAGAACCAAACGTTACACACATATAATGTTACTGATGGGAGATTCAGAGACAGACTGAAGCTGGACGATCAAACTGGATCTCTGACCATCACAAACATCACAACTGAACATGGTGGAGATTATAAACTAGATATAAAGGGAGTAGAAAAATCATCAAAAATATTCAGTGTTTTTGTCTATGGTGAGTAGAGACATAATTTGTCTTCATAGTTTGAGATGACAGACACATTCAGTGACCATCAACACACTAATCACAACTATTTATTACACACATTCACTACAATTCAAAGCATAGAAAACAAGCATATTGTTTTTTAAATTTCTCTCTATTCTCTGATGTTTTCCAGCTCGTCTGCCTGTTCCTGTCATCAGCAGTAACTCTTCACAATGTTCTTCATCTTCATCATCATCATCAAATTGTTCATTGGTGTGTTCAGCTGTGAATGTGAGTCATGTGACTCTCTCCTGGTACAAAGGAAACAGTTTATTGTCCAGCATCAGTGTGTCTGATCTCAGCATCAGTCTCTCTCTACCTCTGGAGGTGGAATATCAGGATAAAAACACCTACAGCTGTGTGCTGAACAATCCCATCAGCAACCAGACTCAACATCTGGACATCACTCACCTCTGTCACACATGTGCAGGTACAGCAGTGCTGATAATAGCATTTTTTAACACATTCACTTACATTAATGACTGTCTCTCTTTTCCTCTTCTTCAGTTCTTCCAGTCTTTCTGATAGTGTTCATCTCTGCTGCTGCTGCTGGATCTCTGTTGATTGTTGCTGCGGTCGGGATCTTCTGCATCTGCAGGAAATGTAGAAAAATTGATAAAGAAGGCAAGTGTTATCTTATACTTTTAAAAATAATAAAATAAATAATTCTTAAAAAAAAGCTGATAGCCCTATTTTACATTTAATTTAAATGATACTCATAATTTAGTAGTTAACATTACACTCATCATAATACGTCTATTTGCATATGACACTGAACGTTGCTGTTCGCTCGTCTCACTCACAAAAAACAGACTGCATTTCTCATAAATGTTTATTTTTAATTCAGAAATAAAAAATATTTCTCCATTTTATGAACAATCTTATATGTAGCTGCTGCTCAAATCAAAATCTATATAAATGATGACTTTTGTTAAACCGGAATGCTCATTAAATAAAAAGAATGTTAAATGCTTTTTTAACCATCCCATTTCTGTTTGATTTATGTGTAAATATATGTGTGATTTATGTGTCTCTAAATTTAAGGCTAAACACTCTTTTAGTAACTTTTTGCGTGTGGAGTTATAGGCCTAATGGCAAATTAAATTTGTTAATGTGTTTTTAAAAACTTTGAGTGTTACTTTGGTGTTAAATTTGAAAGCCCTAATAGTAACACATAGTTAAGATTGAGTTTTGTGGTTTCAATGCATCTATTGCTGTTGAAACAGTTGAGACTTGTGAAGTTGAGATCACTTACGCCGAGACGACATTCTACAAGAGAAACACACAGAAAACGGTAAGAAAATGTACTGTTTATTTGAACAATTTCAGCAGAGAGTCATATGTAGATCAGTGTCCACTTCAGATTTTGTTTATATTATTTAAGTCCATTTCCAGCACTTAAGGAAATAAAAATGCTCCGGTAAATCATAATTAGAACAAAAAGTCAAAATTATGACATACTAAATCAAAATTATAAGGTTAAAAACTTATATTTTAACTTAAAACGTTGAAAATATTGAATACAAAGTTAAAAAAATTTGATTAAAAAGTTCAAATTATAACTTAAAATGCTGAAATTAAGACATTAATTTTGACTTGCGTATATCATAATCTGATTTAAGTACAGTATGTCATAATTTGGAATTTTTAATCTCATAATCTGGACTTTGTATGTCACTTTTTTATAATTTACTATGATTAGCTTTATTTATTTTTTCTTATGTGGTGGTCAGGCCTGTCATGATAGCTACATTTACCGGCCGATAAATTGTCCCCCCCAAAAAATGTGATAAACGATATTTATTTATTGAGATTTTAAGACCACTTAATTATATATTATGATATTTAAAGTTAATATAACAGCATAATAATGCATGCACAAGATGCTGCTAAAGATGGTCTAACATCCATCTAATGCACGTTTACATTGAAAGTAAAACCCGCTTAACTCTAGCTGTGAGAGAGCGCCATTTTGCGTTGTTACATTTATATATGCATCAGTGAATTGTGGCTTTGAGTCTATTAAGATTTATTCTTTCATACTGGAGTTATCAGGAAAACATTATAAGACCTCAACTGATGCCTTCTTTTCACCTGTCGATGTCTGCTCTTATATTGTGTGATAAGTCAATATATTGATTATTGCAACAGGCCCAGTGGTCGGAATGAGCTTTCACATTAAAATGATCTATCACATGAATCTCACACACAACCACATGATGTGTTTATAAAAGAATTGTTACTTTATTATTATTATATCTTGTGTTATGCATTTTCACAGAAAGTTGAAGAGGAGAGTCATGTGGAATATGCACCAATCGTGTTCAGAAGATGACCAAACTTCAAGGTTTTTCTGAGTACAAAACCCTTATTTGATCATTTTCATTGGGAACTTCCTGCAAAGACCTCCAACTCTGAGTCTATGGTTGAGATTTGGGATTGTTAGAATCAACATGTTACATCAGGAGATAGATAAGACATACAGCAGGGATCCTAAAGGAATAAATCATGTAAATGATGTGGTCTGCTGCAGCATTTCATGTTTGCAAAACATAGTTGCAAAAACTGATCATCAAAGGGTGACAAAGTGAACCGTGCCGTGGGCTCATTTATGTATATCTGTACACACCTGTGGTTTGATCCGTTGGGTAGATAAACAGCTTGTGCATGAGAATGAGTCTGCTGCTGGATGTTTGCATTTGATGTCAGTTACTGTTTGTCTGAGGTGTCAATAAAGTAAGCGTGTGTCTGAGGCGTCAATAACCCGTCTGTTCGAGTGTGTCTGAGGTGTCAAAGGTGCGTCAGTTCGAGTGTGTCTGAGGTGTCAGTCTGTGTGGACAGAGAGTTGTTGCAAGGATTTTTGCATTTTACTCACATGAAACCACTGATTTCTGCTCTACAGGGAAGCCATTTTACTACATAATACTGAACTCATTAGTGTTGATGTTTGACAAAAAGGTCCCTCAAGTCAAACAGTGATATTACTGCGAAAAATTTAAATATTATATATGGCATGCTGATCTTATGCAGTGATCCAGCAGTACTACACTCTCAGGTACACCATTGTACATTATTTACCCCTTATTAGTACCTGAATGTCTGAGAAAGTCCCTTCAGTGACACCTGAGAGTGTAGTTTCAGTAGATATTTCCAGCTCAAGTGTTCTTTCTAAGCAGAACTATTATTGATACTTGTTTTTTTATTTCTAATAACTGTTCTATCATGCCAGTGTCTGGGTTATTTTAAGAATAAATGCAATTATTTACAATTTATGATTTGTGTTTGATGGTTGTCAATAAGTTATTTTGTTTTATAATAACAGGCTCCTGTCCATACAGGTAAAACACTGGTTGAAATTTAATGTAAGATCAATAACATAATCAGACAGAAAATCTCACCTCAAGTTTCCAGTGATAATGGTGAAGATCAGACACAAATACATCAGGACTGCTCAAGATATCCATTCCTGCTCCATTTCCAGCTCTGTAAAGCCACCTGAGGATCAGGGAACAAAACATGAGGAACGGGGAGAAAGAGTGTCATCCAACAAACTTGTTTTTGAATTTTTAAGAAGAAAAATCATTATCAAATAAGTGGTTAATGAAGTGTTTAGGTAGATTGTAGTACCTATGCTCATGTGCTCAGAGTGGGTGTTTACTGGTCAGAAGAGCCACATCTCTGACATCTGTGATGATAATGTCTCGAGTCCCTCCTTCAGTGTGGGTCTGAGGGACTTTTCACGAAGAAAGTCTGAAATAACAGCATGAGGAATCATTCATGTCTGAAACACAGGACTAAAACCTTATAGGTAAAGTTTACACGCTGAAGTTCAACAGCTTAAACACAGGGCTTAAAGTTTTCCGGCGTGCGGCATTTGGCTGAGGATAAAATATAGTCCTACATTTGTCTTGACTTGCTATCGCGCTTCATTTCATTCATACAATTTGCACTCATTAATTGATCATATCATACAATGTTTTAAACATTTAAGTAGACATTGAATAGTAGAAAGTGTGTATGATGAAGTGTTTTAGTTGATAGCAGCCTACTTTTGACAAAGCTGATTTCTGAGAGACACAAACTAACTATTTGATTTGCGCTGAGCTCAGTTTACACTCATTCACTTCACACGCCTGTTGCGTAATAATTTTAGAGATTTATGTGATTTTGTGCTATCCCTCGGCTCATCTGTTATTCATCAAACACAAGGAGTAACTGACTACTTTCCCATACACTGGAGTGAGACCATGGACGTCTCTCGAGCTGTCGCGATCTTTCCTGGCGCTCTGTGGAGAGACCAATTTGTGACCTCAGGGAACGGGGTTGCGCTGTGCGCTGTTGATATCTGCGCAGTCGACGCGAGAAGTTGAATCAAGTCAAGCATCACAATAAACCTCACAAGAATCGAAAATGGGCTAATAATTTCCCAAATGCTGGAGTGAGATCATAGACATAACGTCTCTGTCGCGATCTTTCCTGGCGTTCTGTGGCGCGTGACAGCGCCTTCAGTTTGAGCAGAGCGCATGAACCATCTCTTCCACTTTGTTACAACATGAAATAAACATGAATAACCCTCTGAAGGTATGTTGAAAGATACAATACAACTTAAAAAAATCCGTATCATATCTCGTTTAATCGCTCAACGAGTGTTTCAACCGCAGAAATACGTCAATAAAACAGATTGTAAAAAATGTCACATTTACCGTCGCATTGATTTACCTCAGAAAAGCCGTTCGTGTCCAAAGACTCGTTAGTCAGCTACAAAAATGAACTTGTAGAGGAGCATTTTGCTAAATATATGCACTACAGGTTATATCCCTTATTTGTACTTAACATGTGCTTTATGTAGCCTATGTTTGAATAAATCCTTTTTATGACAGCCACCATTTAACTTGGTTAAAGTTGGTTTTATATTCGCACATTCGGACTTCTGATAAATTCAGACTTTCCAATAAATGTGCAATAAATTAATGTTTGCGAATGTTTAAGCAGCGACATGATATTGACAACCAACGATTGTCAACTTACAACATTTTTCACAGTCGATCAAAATAGGCAAGTATTGTTTTAATGGCATATTTACTTGTGAATGTCCACTGAATGTCCAAT
>RJVU01042612.1:1086654-1130132 GCA_003731715.1 Anabarilius grahami | reverse complement strand
TGCATTGTAAAAAGCGCTATATAAATAAAGGTGACTTGACTTGACTTGACATATGCGCTCACTGAAAAGCGAGCTCAATGCTCACTTACGCTCGGTGGAACTTTCATATGCTTATTATGCTGGACCTCTGTTCACGTTACTGTTCATTGAGGAAGAGCGGTCTCACTTTGACACCGCTTGGCTGAATATGACATGACGCTCCCCCCCTGACTCAGGTGGGACTCATGATGTATATTCTTATAAGAAGCATAATTTCTGTTGTGTTCTCTGAGTTTCTCAGCGCGTCGCTTGCTGGTTTCACCCCACAAGCCGCGTTCTTTGTGAATATGCGTTCTCACTGAGGACTCATGAGCATTTTCCTGGTGTTTTTATATAAAATGCCGTGCCTCTCAGCGTGTCGCTTGCCGGCCCAGCCCCTGCAAGCCACGTTCATTGAGGACATACGCTCTCTATGAGAGCGCACTCAGTGCTCATTTATGCTCAGCTGAACATTGCATATGCTCTCTGTGTCAGTGCACAGGCCCCAACACTGCGGTCTGTCAACCGACCCAATCCAATCCCTTGCACGTGGGCTGAGGCTGGCAGGCCATCCCCGGAGTGTCAAGCTGGAAGTTGGGGATAATAAATCACGGCTGCTCACTGCAGGTTTTCGCGGGGTGATTCCCACTTTGGTAAAACTGGACGACGCTCATGTCCTCTATGCCGAAGTGATGACTCTGCTAGGGAAGGGAATAGAATAGAATTAGTTCCCCTCTCAGAAAGTGAATTGGGTTCTACAGCAGTTATTTCCTTGTCCCCACGAAAGATGGCGGTCTCAGACCCATCTTAGATCCCAGACTCCTGAACCTCTCCCTCATGAGACGGAAGTTCAGGATGTTAACGTTGAATCAGATCCTCGTGCAGATTTGCGATGAGGACTGGCTCTTCTCGCTGGATCTGAAACACGCTTTCACATCCAGATAGCCCCCCATCACAGACGATTCTTAAGATTCGCTTTCGAGGGCGTGGCTTACCAATATACAGTCCTTCCCTTTGGGCTGTCTCTAGCTCCTCGCACTTTTATGAAGTGCATGATCCTGGCGCTTTCCCCTCTGAGACAGATGGAAATCCGGGTTCTGAATTCTCGACGACTGGCTCATTCTCGCCCAGTCGCAAACCGAGCTAGACCATCACAGATCCAATAAGCGTCCCTAGGACTCAGGGTCAATTTTGCCAAGAGGTCACTGCTCCCCAGCCAATGTATCACGTTCCTGGGCGCAGTTTTCGACTCAGCCCGTATGAGGGCTGTAGTCTCGCCAGAGTGCGCCCTGGCAATTCAGCAGCTCGCGACTTCCACCAGGAACAAGCCTGTTTCCCTCTGAAGTTCTTCCAGAGGATGCTAGGGCTGATGTCTTCCGCCTCCACGGTTTTGCTGCTCAGCCTTCTGCGGATGCGGCCTCTGCAATACTGGTTGAAACTCCGGGTCCCACCTTACGCTTAGCGGCACTGCCGCTTTCACGTCAGGGTCAATCAGGCCTGTTTGACAGCCCTGAAACCTTGGACGAACCCTATTTGGTTCAGTCGTGGAGTATCCCTGCAGGCGGTTTCCAGAAGGACGGTGCTCTCGACAGATGCGTTCAACCTAGGTTGGGCCGCTGTGTGCAAGGGCAGACCAGCCTTCAGCTTGTGATCTCACGAGGAGAGCCATCTTCACATCAACTGCCTCGAGATGCTGGCAGTGGAATGAGCCCTTCACTCCTTTCATGTCTTAGTCCAATCGGACAGCATGTCAGTGGTGTCCTACATAAATCACCAAGGCGGCCTTTCGTCCAGCCGCCTCTGCGCACTGGCAAAGCGCCTCTTGGAATGGGCATTACCCAGGCTACGATCGGTCAAGGCGATGCACATACCTGGCAGAACGAACCTGGGAGCAGACATGCTATCTTTGAGCAATGTTCCCTCGGACGAGTGAATGCTCCACCCCCAGACGGTTCTCAGAATCTGGGAGATCTTCGGGAAGGCAGAGGTCGACCTCTTCGCCTCAGAAGACAACTCTCATTGCCCAAATTATTTTTTGAAGGATATGGACGCGCTGGCCCACAACTGGCCCAGCCTCCTTTATGCTTTTCCCCCAATCGCTCTGATCCCTCAGGTCATCAGACGAATCAGGGAAGACAAGCACAGAGTCCTCCTGGTGGCCCCACTCTGGAGGAGCCAAGTTTGGTCCTCCGAGCTATTCAGGCCTTCCACGGAAGCCCCATAGCCGATCCCCCTGAGACAGGACCTCCTCTCTCAGGCGAACAGGACAATCTGGCATCCACAGCCAGAACTCTGGGCTCTGCACCTATGGTCCCTCGATGAGAGCCTTTAAGCCTCCCCGGGACATGCTACATACCATTTCTCAGGCGAGAGCCCCGTCTACGAGACGCCTCTACACCCAGAAGTGGTCGTTCTTCGTTGACTGATGCTCTGCACAAAATGTAGACCCTGTTAACTGTAACGTATCTCCGATACTGTCATTCCTCCAGGAGCGTCTGGACAAGGGCCTCACCCCCTCCACGCTCAAGGTGTACGTAGCAGCCATCGCAGCGTTCCACGCTCCCATTGCTGACCAATCAGTGGGACGAAACAGCCTCATTGTGCATTTCCTGAGAGGTTCTAGGCTGTTGAATCCCCCACGTCCTCTCACTGTTCCCACCTGGGACCTTTACACGGTCCTCAGAGCACTCAAAGGGCCTCCCTTTGAGCCGCTGTGGTCAGCTGACCTTCGACCCTTGACGCTCAAAACCGCTCTGCTACTTGGACTAGCATCGGTCAAGCGTGTTGGCGACCTGCAGGCCCTCTCTGCGAGCCCTGCATGCCTTGAGTTTGGGCCCAATGACTCGAAGGTCACTTTGAAACCCAGGCATGGCTACATCCCTAAGTGCTCTCGACCC
The DNA here is from genome assembly GCA_003731715.1 of Anabarilius grahami. Lineage (NCBI taxonomy): Eukaryota > Metazoa > Chordata > Actinopteri > Cypriniformes > Xenocyprididae > Anabarilius > Anabarilius grahami. Next base: position 1,127,217 of record RJVU01042612.1, on the reverse strand, counting down.
CGTTCAGAGCACAGGTCATTTTCCTCTCAGCGCTGCCTCCCTCGTCGGATGAGCAAGAGCTGGAATTATTCTGCCCAATAAGGGCATTGAGGACCTACATTGAGCGGTCACAGCCGTTCCGGCAATCTGACCAGCTTTTTGTCTGCTTTGGCGGCCGCACCAAAAGGTCTCCAGGCTCAAAGCAACGACTCTCGCGTTGGATAGTCAACGCTATCGCTCTGTGTTACTCCTCTATGGGCCTTGATTGCCCCATAGGAGTGAGAGCCCACTTCACTAGAGGGATGGCCTCTTCGTGGGCCTGGTCTAGTGGTGTCTTTATCAAAGACATCTGTGAGGCGGCCGGCTGGTCCTCGCCATCCACTTTTGTCAGATTTTATAACTTGGACTTCCTGACCTTGCATGCTCGGGTCCTCTCAGTATGATGCGACGGCCTCTGTCGAGGTCCGTCATCATGCCACTTCTAGGGAGCTACCTCCCTCTCCAGTGTAACATAAAGGGTTCGACGGTTCCGGCCCTCTCACTTGTCCTCTGGGCCCCAAGGCGCCCAAGATAAGTCTAGTCGTTCCCTGCCGTGGCACGGCGCGGTTGAATTCGCTCTCCATACGCAGTATGAGTGAAGTATCGAAAGGGAACGTACTTGGTTACGAACGTAACCTCGGTTCCCTGAGATACGGAACGAGTACTGCGTTCTATGCCGTGCTACGAGGCTGCGGCTTCAGTGTCGTCACTTCAGTCGAATTACCTGAAATCCTATGGCAAAATGCCCGCTTATATAGCCATACGCCGTGCCCATTTTGACGGGCTTTGGCGCGCCGCATTGCCATAGGCTCGCGCAGCTCCGCCGCACCGTCATTGCTTCAAAAAGTTTTCCAGTTTGAACCAACGGCCGTGCAGTTACACTGCGCTATTGAAAAAGGCTTCAGCATCGAGGAAAAAGGACCTTTTCCCCATACGCAGTACTCGTTCCATATCTCAGGGAACCGAGGTTACGTTCGTAACCGAGTACGTTTTGGTGGCCTGAAAATGCAAACTTTTGAAAACGGGTTTCAAAGTGGAGGTTTTTGAAAATGATACCGTTGTCATCTCCGTGTAAACTGCAAAAATGTGAATCTGTGAAAACATTGACGGCATGCACACATGCATATTACGTGTTAGTCTATCCACCTTATTTTTCAATTTGGAAATAAGGTATTTTCTGTGAATGTGCAAGATTTGCGATTTATTAGCCGCTACAGGGAAATAACGACAAGAATATCAAAGTGCTGTAAACTATAAAAGGTTTTTAAAAGTAAAAAAAAAGAAAAAAAAAGGGAGATATAATTAATTTTAACGTTTTATTAAGTGTTAACAATGAGATTATGTGGTTTTTATAATAAATTAACACAGCTTGTCATTTTTTACAAGATGGACATTTTGTCACCAAAAAAGTCATTCTTTGGTTTTACCGAATTATGATATTTTCAAACAATACTAACAGGCTGATATCTAGCTAGTTAGCTTGCTAGCTAGTTAACAAAATGACAATCAAACATTTTATATTTAATACAAGTTTTTAAAATATTACAGCATTTTCCATGTTTTATAAAGGTTGTACCGAATGACCTGATGTTTCAGGACATACGCATGAGCAAGTGAAAACATGAATTTTTCAAATAGTTAAAAGTAGGGATGCACCGATACCATTTTTTTAAGGACCGAGTACGAGTACCGGTACTTTTTTCTAGTACTCGCCGATACGATACCTATACATTTATTAATTTCTCTATCTCTCTCTCTCTCTTTTTTTTTTTTTTGGTGATGTTGCAGTTTTCCAAGCACAACAGTGAGTGAACTAATGAAACAATTTTTTTATGTGCTTGTCACAAACTTAAAGAACAAAAATTTCACAGTGTCCAATAACCTTCAAAGGGCACAATATATATATAATTGTTATATAAAAAGAAATTTACAAAATTACAAACTATACAACAAATACTATAGAGATACAAATTAAATAAACTTGTTTTTCAGATACAGTAGGTTTATTTACCATGTATAGGCCTACATTTATTTACTGTGACAAATATAGGCTACGGTCCCTTTAAGACCATGGATACTGACACATATCCTGTTTTCACCCAAATGTTTACGTCCACTTAAGCCATAACCGACTGTATTTATGTTACGTACGCTGTGCTACGTAATTGTTTTTTTTTAGTTGCTGCACATGTGTGCGTGTCTGTGTACTCTGTTTCAGGTGCGATTTTCTGATTGGACGATCAGTCCGTCAATCTGCTGGCGTAAGGGTCTGACGTCCGTCATCGTGCCACCAATCGCTGGTTACGGAGCGGCTGATGAGCAGCGTAATTTCAATGGCGGCAGCTCAAAGAATGGACTTTTGGGCTGGGGAGAGGAGGCACGCTCGAGGAGGACTGTTCTTTCGTTCGAGAGACCAGTCTGAGAGACTGATCAGTGTCTGGGCGTTTACTGCTTTTGTTATTCCTGCAGTCGGATCAGTTCCTCTTATTGTGTTGGGCATGCTTATGTTTTGTTTGTGCTCGTGTGTCTGATACACGCTTGATTTTTGAAATGCTGATTGTTTATGGACGCTACACTCGTGAAACCTTCATCTCATATGCTGGACCAGTACTGACTCGTGAAACCTTCATCTCATATCCCGGTCTAACGCTATGTAACCTGGCTGGAGAGGTTGGGAGTCAGGTAAGCAGGTCGCGACCTACATTTACACACGCAGGGGAAACCAATGTATTAGACACACTAGTCGTACAGAGTGGGCTATTTTTGTATGTTTTTGTTTTGTTAGGCAGTATGGTTTAGTTATGCGTTCTGAACGCTGAAGATGTTTCTTTCTACATTTTCTTTTGTTAGTTAGGTTAGTTTTCTAACTTTAGTTATTTCTTTTTGTTATATTGAGTTCTTTGATTTAAGCTCCACTCTTTCGCTCCTTCCTTTCCTCCAGGTCTTTTGTTGTTTATTCTTGTTACGTTGTATATATTGTAAATCTACTTTATTACTTTACTATTATATTATTTTTTACTTTACTATTATACTTATTTAATGCAATTAAAACTTTTCAAATGATATTGCTGGTTTGTCTGTCCTTTCCTCTTTTGCCATCCCGTTACTGTCATTACACACACATGCTATTATAATGTTATGTCTAACAATATTCCTAGATAAATAACATCTAACTAACGAGGGACGTAACAATTTACATGAGATACTATGTGTGTATTTGACCATTCAGGCGCGAGGAGAACCGATCGTGCGCTGTCTGAGAGAACTGAGAGAGCACGTGCGAGAGAGAGCGCTTCTGGTCTGTGTCATTCAGCGCGATTCCGCCTATCCTGCCTTCACTAATCGATAACGAATTGTGATTGAAAGCATGCAGTTCACAATGTGTGTGTTGTCATCATCAATTTTGTACAAGTATTTCCACACCTCTGAGGCTGATATTGTTTCTGCTGCTGCCGTCAGTGTCTCTGTGCACGGACAATTCTGTCAGTTACGTCACATGAGGTATCGGTCTTTGGTATCGGGGGTATTTTTACGAGTACAAGTACATGAGCTTGGTATTGGGCCCGAAACCGATACTAGTATCGTATCGGTGCATCCCTAGTTAAAAGAGTTAGTTACTTTGCTCCACGACCATGTGGTCCTTTGCAGGTGTCTGAATGATGTCACATCCTGTCACATGATACTGAGCACATGACTTGATCCAAAAGGGTCCCTTTATATTGGTTACTCTGAATGACATCAATGAAATACATTTTTTTGGACATTTTCTCATTTTGCACTATGTTGATGATCATGCCAGAATAAAAAAATATATACATTTATTACATTTTAAGATATTTTAATCATAAATAAATGTGTGTGAATTGATGACCTTTTGACACTTCAAAATCATTAAAATACCTGTAGCAAAATTAAAACCTTTTGTATTAAATAAAAGAGATATACAACTACCTTACATACTTTGGATGTCATATCTTAGTTATTTATTATTATTAAGGCCTTTGGGCAAAAAAAATTACCCAAAAATAAGGTGAATAGGCATGCATGAGGCGAGTGCTCTGTAAAGGAATGCATATATGTGCAGGCGCATAGTCTTTATTTACAAAGTGACATCGCCATCTACTTGTCTGACATGTGTAATACAGCGTTTTTAGTCGTTCGCGTGGATCCGTGTGAATGGAGATAGTTTTGATGACGTTGTCATCTGTACAAAGAAAAAACTTTTCCATTTTTAGTACATCGTTGTCATGTAAATGTACCCTGAGTAAGATTGCAGTTGTACCATATCTTAATTAACTAAACAACAATACTGCAAGGTTTTTAGAATTTCTAGAAAATAAAGAACAAAGAATGTGCATGAGGTCTTTTTCTTTTTTATCTTTTTAATTAATTTATGAAGCCATGTAAACTTTATCGTTACATATTATATTGTTATATTACAATGCTATCATATTTTGTGTGGGCAATAGCTTACTTTGTTGTATACAGAAAAGCCTGACAATATCACTACTAAATACTAAATTAAATATTGTGGTATTCCACCATGTTTCTCACTGACATGCCCCCAACTCATAAACTTCGTATATGATTAGAGCTGGACAATAATGTAGTTTACCTTTTGTAATGATATAATCAAGCAGTTGAGATTTGCTTCATAGTTTCTATCTCTTTATGTGAGTCTGCTGTATGTGGGTAAAATTGGAAATACCTATATATCCAACTTTATATAGAGAGCTGATCCAGTTTACATTTTTTTGATAATATAAGCAATCAAGTAATAGAATTTTACAAATCAAATGTTTACTTTTTTTTCCCAAGCCTCACCTAAGGCATGTTGATAGAGGGTAAATCAAAGTAAAATAAGTTTTGCATTTGTTTTTAATCAAAATAACTGGAGTTGTTGAATTATTGCCCTGCAACCTAGCACAAGCTCCAGTCTTTCTTTACCACAGTGGTACGTAACTCTTAAAAGCCCTAACTCATCCAAATACAAAACAGAAGAGAAAATTAAGCATTAACAAGCCCCCCTTTTCTCATTTCACTCAAAAACATCACATGCAAAAAAAGATAGAATACATAGCACTTAATTTAAACGTTTATTCTTTTCATCCAATCCCATGCAAAGTATGCTGGAAACATGTAGACATTTATTGTGAAATGGATTGGGTTGCATTTCTTTATTTTACTTGAGTAAAAAAAGTGAGCACGCAGCAAAAATGTGTGTTTAGTGCGAAGTACATGTTTATATTTTCTTCAGAGACACATCTTGGGAAGGTTCATAAGATCATTGATTAGGTTACAAAGGGTATTAAACAACAGCTGTATGTACAACAAAAGCAAGCACATGCGAGTCTGATTCATCCATCATCATTTTCCTAATGGATTTAGGCAGTCACCCATATTTCCACTGACAACAGTGTGAATTCATTACTCACGCTGGCACTTCCATCATCCAACCAGCCACACTTCCACCCTCAATCAACAACAAGTAAACACCCACCATAAGGAATGGCTCCTTTTCTTATTTTGACCAGGTGATTACATATTAATCTGTTGAAGATGAAAATATTAAAATGTATTGAACATTGCTGTTGAATACAGTTGCAAGAAAAAGTATGTGAACCACTTGCAGAATCTGTGAAAATGTGAAAAATTTTAACAAATTAAGAGAGATCATACAAATGCATGTTATTTTTTATTTAGCACTGTCCTGAGTAAGATATTTTACATAAAAGATGAAGTGAAGTGACATGTGGCCAAGTATGGTGACCCATACTCGGAATTTGTGCTCTGCATTTATCCCATCCAAGTGCACACACACAGCAGTGAACACACACACCGTGAACACACACCCGGAGCAGTGGGCAGCCATTGCTGCAGCGCCCGGGGAGCAGTTGGGGGTATGGTGCCTTGCTCAAGGGTCTCACCTCAGTCGTGGTATTGAGGGTGGGGAGAGCGCTGGACATTCACTCCCCTCACCGACAATCCCTGCCGGACCTGAGACTCGAACCCATGACCTTTGGGTTACAAGTCCGACTCTCTATCCATTAGGCCACGACTGCCCCCCTGTTGTTTACATATGATGTTTACATATAATCCATTAGACAAAAAAATAGCTGAATTTATTAAAATGACCCCGTTCAAAAGTTTGTGAACCATTGATTCTTAATACTGTGTGCCATTACCTGGATGATTCACAACTGTTTTTTTTTGTTTTGTGACGGTTGTTCATGAGTCCCTTGTTTATTCTGAGCAGTTAAACTGAGCTCTGTTCTTTAGAAAAATGCTCCAGGTCCCAAAAATTCTTCAGTTTTCCAGCATCTTTTGCATATATGAAACCCTTTCCAGCAGTGACTGAATGATTTTGAGATCCGTCTTTTCACACTGAGGACAATTGAGGAACTCAAACACATCTATTAAAAAAAGGTTCAAACATTCACTGATGCTCCAGAAGGAAACACGGTGCATTGAGAGTCAGGGGGTGAAAACTTTTGAACAGGATGAAGATGTCTAAATTTTCCTTATTTCGTTTGAATATCTTTTTTTTTTTTTGTACTGCCCTTCGGAAGCAACAGAAGATACTCGCATGTTTCCCGGAAGACAAATTAAATACAATTTACCTTGATCTTCAAATTCCAAATGTTTTCACCCCCTGTCTATTAATGCATCATGTTTCCTTCTGGAGCATCAGTGAATGTTTGAACCTTTTTTAATAGTTGTGTTTGAGTCCCTCAGTTGTCCTCAGTGTGAAAAGATGGATCTCAAAATCATAGTCACTGCTGGAAAGGGTTCAAATATGCAAAAGATGCTGGAAAACTGAATAATCTGCAGGACCTGGAGATTTTTTCTGAAGAACAGAGCTCAGTTTAACTGCTCAGGACAAACAAGGGACTCATGAACAACCATCACAAAACAAAAAAAACAGTCATAGATCATCCAGGTAATGACACACAGTATTAAGAATCAATGGTTTACAAACTTATGAATGGGGTTATTTTAATACTGTAAAATCTGTAATCTGTAAAAAAAAAAAAATGCGAGAATGGACCTGCTAAAACTGAAACCATTCGTCTTTCCTTTTTCAGAAAATAGATTTTTTTTTTCCCCCTCTTTATTTTATTCTGCATGTTGATGGTAAACTTTTCCTGATAATTTCTGTATTCATTTTTCAGGACATTCTTAGCTTTGGGCTGTTTGGCTGGTGATAAATTTTAAAAACCTGCCAATTAACTAGACAGCGCTGAACAGCTTTCTTTGTTGCTCCTCGGCATTCATCAAAGCTGCGGTTAACTGTACAGCTTCTTCCCTGAATCGTTGCTCTTACACATCCTCACAGATATGGTAACGCTAGATTCTCCAGTTTGTCTTTCTTACTAAGGGTGGGACATAAGATTGCCTAACGCAAAGTTGATGAATACTGAAATGTGAATTTTTAACACATTAATTTAGTACACTCAGAAAAAAAGGTTCAGTGGGGTTATATATAGAACTCTAGGATTCTTAACTCAATTAAAAAAAAAAATTTAAAAAATGCCAAAATGGCTGTAGAAATGTCTTAAAGGATTGCATAATACTTTCATGTTTAACAGGTTACTTCAATTTATTTTCTAGTGATAAAATATATTTGTGTGCTGTTTAATTAAAGATGCAGTCCGTAGGTTTTGCCTCTTTGTCGCCATCTCTGTTTGAAACCTGCAATTGCAGATATTTGCTAAATTATCAATTTTACGTGGGTTGTGCATCGGTATGGCTCCTCAGCGCGGATGAATCTAATGTTTGCTGTCAATCAGTATCCGGTGTGGATACTGTGCTTTGGAATCACAGATTCTACATCTCGAAAGTATGACCAAAATAAGAATTTTCATCGGAAAATATCATCTGAACAAGTAAGTAACATGTCTGCCACTTTTGTTCTGACCAACAGAATAAATTGTGCTGCCAATGGTGATTAAATCTAACGATAGCTTAGCTCGGATCACGTCAAACCGTGCAAATTATTATTATTGTTATTCGTTGTTCTCAAATTGTTATTGTTAACAACATAAGCATTGCGTGACTGTGTATTTAGTGTGTATAAGCGTTCCCTGTAGATTTCAATTTCTGTAGCCACTCCGCAGTCCGAAGTCTTTTGCCTTTGACTATGGGTGAATCTCCAGTTGTCACTGATGATTGTCATTTGAACCTTTCTGGATTACAATCCGCTATCAAAATGGTAAGTTTAATTATTGCAGCTGCTGTGAGAAAAGGCTATAAATGATCCGCCACCTGCAGCATCCTCACATGCCATATAGCCTACTAGCTGGGACTCTTTCTTTATGTAAACAGACGTGACGTAATGACTCAAAGATGAACAGCTGCTCGAATTTTTACCGTGGAAACCCACCGGTACCATTCTTATTAGAAAACAGTATTACAAGCTTACCGTTGTGAATCGGGCTAAAGTAAGGAGATAGTTTTGAACACTGGCTGGTTATGTACTCAAATTGATTTTGGATCATTTTTAACCAAAAATAGTTACTGTCTGCAGCTTTAATAACATTGATTTAATTAAAATTTAAAATGTTATTAAACAGCACATTAAAAAAAACTTTTAATTAAAATTAAAACTAATTCCATAAAATGACCCCATGATGGAAACCCCTAAAAGGATATGAAGTGCCTGACAGAACCCTTTAAAGTTCTATAAAATATGTATATTTGAAATAAGAAATGTAAAAGTTTAAACTACAGAAATGTGGTGCAACATGCTAAAACCCAGCAAGCTGATATGCAATATAGATCTCATGTAGATATGACAGCCTACATGTGCAATAAAAAATAGCAGACAGAATTTTTTTTAATTAGTTCATCTCAGACAGATTGACAAAGTGAATTTAAAATTGAAAGGAAAGCATCTAACTGAAATAGATTAAATATTACAATATTTAATATAAAAAAACCTTCCATTTCATCACTTTTTGGCTGCAGTGGTCAACACTGTAACTCTGCTTGCAGAAACAAACAAATTACACCAACCAATGGACGAAGAACAGTTTGGTCATTCACAGTATGTTACGCCACAGGCAATGAATTGCAAAACAAACATATACTGTATAGCCTATAATGCAATGTTCCAGTCTCTGATGCTGAAAATAAATATTATTCTTCTAAGACATAATAACTATTTCCATTGGTTAGGGCCATGATCATTCATCTATTATGTACACTTAATTATATAAACAATTCCAACATTGTGTTAAACAAATTTTGCAACATGCTCAATTCATTTCCCTCCTTGTAGGAGGGCAGATAATTGTTAGCAAACACATATTGTTTCACACAATACTCATATCAAAATATAATGAATTTAACTGTGAGAATATATAAATATTTTATATATTTATATTTCAGGCATTACTTACAGTTTTGTGGGCAATGAATTAAACATGAGGTTGTTTGTTAAATGGAGTATAAAGAATGTAATAATTATACAGACAGAGAACAGAAAAAATCCAGATGGAATAAAAAGGACAAACAAATCTGGAGGGAAAAAAGAAAACAAGAAGTGATGCGTCATTGACAAAGGCTTTGGGCCTAGACACATCAACACACTGATGACTCCTAACAAAACATGATGCAGTTTGTTCAGTTTCTAGTCTTTAGTCAGACATCATCTTTCTGAAACTCAGTATGTGAATTAAACTGGAAGTGAGAAAGGATGTCACAATAATATCAAATATTTTCAATGCTTCTGTTTTTTTCTTCTTTTTCCATTTCCATAAAATGGCAAAATTTTAGCTGACACCTTATGCACTTGTGATGTTGAAATGTTCACTTATGTTGAAAGTGAGAAGTTTCCAGTGCATGGCTTAAGATGTGCTTTTCATGTCCCTTTATGACCTTCTGTAAGGGGTTGCTAAATAGTGCTGCTTTGGAATACATGTTACCATCAAAGCCAAAGTCTGGATGAAAGTATTTATACAATTCAATTATAGGAATAGTTTTGGGAATAAAACATGGTGTTATGCGTTGTTCTTAAGTCACTGCTTTGTAGTGTACACTCGGGGTGTGTAGTGTACACTCGGGGTGTGTACACCCACATGTGCTAGATGCCTTACTGCCCTTTACCACTCCTATAGGAATATACTGAAGCACATAAGCTTTGCTGAAACAAAGTCTCTCTGAATTTTATTTCTGCTGTGCTTTTATTCTGAATAGTGTTTACATCACCGCTGGCAAAATGGGCTTTCAATATAACTTAGCTGCCTAGAAAGGTGAAAAAAATTGAAATCAGTGCTACATGACTAGAGAAAACAAAGAAAAAATCTGTTGTCATCCTTTTTGCCAAATAGGTAGGAAAACTTCAACACCCATAATGCACAGGGCATGTTGCCATTAAGGGCCACTTCCACCAGTCTGCTATGGATACACTTACTAGAGTCAAATACCGCCTTTCTTTAGTAGGAAATACTTCTTAGCAAACTTTCATAATGTTGTCGACTTGTGTTGTTCCCGGGTGCCCGGTTGAGGAAGTTATTTTCTGTTTCCAGAGAAGGATCCAGCGCATTTGTAGGCAGTGGCTAAAGAACATATCAATCATTTTCACAAAAGCCCATTGAGCTGTCAAAAGTTCCCCGGATGATGCATTTTGCTGACTTTTTCTGACAAATAAACGTTAATTTCTTGGTTCAGGTTACATGGAGAATGAGTGAACATTGTTCATTTAGCCTACATACTGACATTGAAAAAATACAAAACGGGTTGAAAATTGGTGAAGTCACACTTTAAATGATGAACAAATGGTGATAGTCTACAGTCAACCAGCCAATATTGCAAATTAAACCCTGACAGGGTGATCAGGAACCCTACACAGAGTCCATTACAATATACAAAACAAGACAAACTTTACATGAACAACATTGCAGTAGCCTAATATTAACAGGCTACTAAATTTATCTGAAGCCATTTTCACTAATCGAAAGCTTATACCTAGCATTAGTTCATAATGACTCATGACCATTCAGTTTTTTGGGGGGATTTTATATATGTTAAATATATTAAGTCACTGAGAATTAAAAAATTACCACGTTGCAATAATGCATTTTGAAATAATCTGAAAATGACTAAATAACAGTAAAATAACTGAATATAGATGTAACTTAACATAATCCCTTTCAAAATCTAACACTTTTGTTATAAAATGTAAATTATGTGCCTGCAATGAGTAGTTGATGAGATGCTATTTAAACATTATATAAACATTGACCATTTTAGGCTTTCTCCTTTCAAGTAGATTGGAGAAGTAGAACGAGCATTATTTGCAAGATGGCCACAGAGTGAACTGACTTGTAATAGGGGCATAATTCATAATGAATATTTTAGCTTTAGTGTGAAAGACTGGCTTACCACTTCATCTGTTATCAAATAAAATAAAAAGTTAATTAATATAGTCAACTCTTTTCAAAATACTGTTTTATTCATCATAATGTTTAATTTGTAATGCAAACACGAATGCTACAAAGAAAAAAAAGGAGGGATGTTTTGGGTTGCATTCAAAGGTGACTTGTTAGCTTGGATATCTGCCAGCAGCTGCACGCTCACTGAAATATTCAGGTCTCCCTAGTCTTTTTAAAGTTTTTAGTTACATTTTCCATTAAAGTCATGCATGGGCCTGCAAGTCACTGATAAGAGACCACCTGACGTGATACATATCTGAGGAGCATTTCAGGTGTGGGGATCAATAAGCTCTGATGCTGGGTCCACACAGAACCATCATACCCACCCACGTCATTACTGAGGGATTTTACAATGAGCCCATCGACAAATTAGGTCTGCATGACTCAGTGAGTGACAGGGCAGGTTAAAGGAACAGACGAGTGCTAATCTAAAATCAAAATGCTGACATTTCTCCCTGAGACAATCTACTACATACCTACTAAAATCAATACTATTGTGCTTGATACACTCACTATAAAGCAAAACCACAATTTGAGATGTGATTTAACGTGCAAACCAGGCTCATTGAAAAAAACATACCCGTGGCAACATTTCCAGATCCACAAAATTATATTACGTTTCTTCTTTAATGTCTTGCGGCACTTTCAAATTGAAATATCCAGTGAGTGGCGCTAAAAGCGTGTTCAGTTTTATCCAAGTTAGATGAACCCAAAGCTGAATCTGAAATCTCATACTTCCCTACGTATAGTAGGCAAAAAACAATATGTGACAAAAGAAGTATGTCCGCATTCACAGTACTCCTAAAAGACTAGGCAAAAAGTACCCGGATGACCTACTAATACTGCCGAGATTCTGAAGTGTGCATATATGGATACTTTACTATCCCATGAGGCCAAGGAAGAGGAATTGTGAATGGCAGTGAAGCAGCGCAACTGACAACGCTGGTAGGTCACATGATTGTAACAACATACACTCTAAAAAATGCAGGGTTAAAAACAACCCAAGTTGGGTTGAAAATGGACAAGCGATTGGGTTGTTTTAACCCAGCGGTTGGGTTAAATGTTTGCCCAACCTGCTGGGTAGTTTTATTCAACTTTTGTTTAAAAATTACTGTATTGCTTGCTTAAATTCAAAATATGTTGGAAATTAACATTTATTAATATGTTTAATAAATGAACATTTATTAAATTGCTTATTAATAAATATTCACCTTTTGATTATTATTGTTACCTTTGGTAATAATGTGTGTGATTTTTAATTTCCACCCTATTTTGGGTTCATTTTAAACCTGCCATGCAATTTTTAAACAATAGTTGCGTTAAATAACTGCCCAGCACGTTGGGCAAACCCATTAAACCCAACCGCTGGGTTTGTCCATTTTCAACCCAACTTTGCTTGTTTTTAACCCAGCATATTTTAGAGTGTAGCAAATGTAGTACATTGTCTGTTTTCATTTATTTATTTTTTTTATCTGTTTCCCTGTTCTGTTCATGTCTGAGTTTCTGTTATCTTCTAATCTAATAATTCAGTTCAGTTCTCCTCCTTTCTCTCCCTGTTTGTCTAGATAGTTACTAATTGATTAGATTCTTCGTTTCAGGTGCATTGTATTAATTATCTAGTTAGTTTCCCCCTCTGTTTGCTCTATTTAAGCCCTCTGCTTCAGTTAGTCCCTTGTCTTGCATTGTTACATGTTTATGGTGATTTGGTTGAGTTATTCTCCTGTTTGTATGGATTATTATATTAAAAGAGCTCTTTGAAGATTTCCTTCACACCGTGACACCCATAATATAAACATACTTTCCTAGCAGTCTTGAAGTAATCGCTATTGAAAATAAATACCTACTCTAGAGAGTATGCGTTTTTCGGACACAGCCCACGTGTGGGTATCTGCAGGGCGTGACTAATTATTATGCCGGGAACACATCGCATGATTTTAGAGTCGATTTTTACACACAGACAAATGGAAGGCAACTATGTGCTCATTCGTGTGAGTGCCAATCACATAGTGTGTATTATCAAAGACGGAATCTGAGAGAAGCACCGATGCTGCTGTTCTTCTCACACTGCATGACTCAAATCACAGTGCACAGACAAACACATATCACAAGCTTCCTGTAGGCTACCATTTTTATGAAATCCAGTCTTGCGTGGAAACTTCTGTCTCACGTGTGCTCTTACGTTATTTCTGGTATCACTTCTCGTATATGTGTTTGGTTGTGAAAGGTAGTTTGTAGACCAAACAGAGTTGTCGGCGATTCTTGAAATGTTGTGTAATTTGTGACCCCCTGTCGCCGATCCGTCGTGTAAAAGCTGGCTCACACTAAAAGATTTTTGAAATCTTATCAGATTTTCAAAATGTGACAGACCACAAATGTGACTATAAGAAAAATGTTTAGAAGAAGTCGTATTATGCTTCTGTCAGCTCATATTCTGATTTGGTATTGTTTCGTCCACATGACAATCTTCAGAGTGCGTGTGCATTTGTTCTTGGGATTTAATGAGATTTCTGACGTTGAATATTTACGATTTGAGATCGGTGCGGCCCCGACGTTCTTCCGAGCAGATTAAATCACTCTTAACACACCTTACACCACAGGAACCTCTGATAAAATAATCTGTAGAACCATCAAGATAATCGGACTTTACCTAAGATTGTTGAAAGCGGAGAATTGGGCCCAAAATCGGCCTGATTTTCTTGTAGTGTGTGGGTGCCTTAATGTGCACACAGCAGCAGTGTGGTACCCAGGCAGTTTTGCAGTCTAAGAACAGTGGCACGATGACTTTGAAAATCGTGTAATATGTTCCCAACATGCTGGTTGTTGTACATTTCGCTGCACTTCAGAAATTAATGTCCTGTGAGCAGCACTAAAAGCTTAAAGGGATAGTTCAATCAAAAATGATTGTCATTAATTACTCACCCTCATGTCATTCCAAACCCACAGGACCTTCGTTCATCTTCGGAACACATAGTTTTGATGAAGGTTTTTTATCACCCATAGAAAGCAATGAAATTACCACATTCAAGGTCCAACCTTAATGTTATGAAGCGACAAGAACACTTTTTGTGCAGGAGCCGGCCAATAATAATTTGGCGTTCTGATGTAGAACACAGAAGCTCTGCAATGTATCTTCAACATAAACTGCGTAGGAGACTTAGAGGGTAGAGAGGAAATTGTTGAATAAAGTTATTTTTTTGTTTTTGTGCAAAAAAAAATATTCTCATCACTTCATAACATTAAGGTTGAACCACTGTAGTCACTTTGACTATTTTAACAATGTTTTTACAACTTTTCTGGACCTAGAATGTGGTAATTTCATTGCTTTCTATGTGAGATAAAAAAAAAAAAACTCTAGGATTTCATCAAAAATATCTTAATTTGTGTTCTGAAGATGAACAAAGGTCTTACGGGTTTGGAACGACATGAGGGTAAGTATTTTTGGGTGAACTAACCCTTTAATGCTTTAGTGTTTGAAACTGAAATGCACTACACTAAACCCTACCCTGAACCTAGCATTGTAAGGTACATGAACATAAAACTTTATTCATCGATAATCTGTCCCTGTAATCATAATTATTATGAAAAGTAATAAATGTTGTTGGTGTTTTATTGCCACTATTGTTCATTTCAGCTAGAAATTGCGGTGAATTGTATGTATAGGTACGCTTTTAGGGTTTTGCCAAAAGTAGAGGCACATTTTCCAGTTGTTAATGTTTGTGGCTGAATGTTTGTGAGAAAAACATAAACCTTTGCAGATTCTTTTCATTTTCACTTTTATAAAGTGGTGTTTGGCTATATTTATGTTATTGAGTGCAAAATAGGGCAGTAACATCGCTACACATACAGATAGCAAAGCTATTCTTTTTGTTATTTCTCAATGTCTTAGCTTTTTTGTAAATGTAGCTTTTTAGAAGCCGTTTTATTGATTTATTGGGGTAGCAAAGTAGCACTGACAAAAGCTACAATGTTGCAATATTTTAGCAAAGTTGTGAATCCTCTTGTGTTTTTGTATATGTGATGCAGTAAGATCCAGTCAGACAAAGGAATGAGGATAAAAGAGAACTTTATTTCATAATAGCAGATAGTCAAACAAGAATTGAGTAAAAAATTGCAACAATTAAAATTAAAATTTTAATAATAAAATGCACAGTTAAAAATCATGTCTAATATCTCTTGAGTAAAATATTCTTGCCTAAGAAGAATAAAGTGAACAAAGAGGGAGTGAGAGGGAGTGTGTGTGAGAGAGAGAGAGAGAGAGAGAGAGAGAGAGAGAGAGGTAAGAGACAGAAAGAGTCTTCTTCTTTCCTGTCCTGATCAGATAAGCAAGGGCAAATTCCTACTAAGTGTAAATAAGGTCCATGTGACTTCTTGGTACCAGATCTGCAAAATTAGATAACTGTGGTGGT
The DNA here is from genome assembly GCA_003731715.1 of Anabarilius grahami. Lineage (NCBI taxonomy): Eukaryota > Metazoa > Chordata > Actinopteri > Cypriniformes > Xenocyprididae > Anabarilius > Anabarilius grahami. The sequence goes on along the minus strand of RJVU01042612.1, from coordinate 1,111,358 downwards.
TTTGACACATTCAGAGCAAAAAAACAAAAAAAACAAGCATCTTTTATCATATCACTAGTTTTGACAGAACATTTGGTACTTCGATTCAAAGAAACAACGTAACTCATGCAAATAACAGCGGTAGTGAGATATTTTAAACACTGTAGATGTGGCACTCAAATATATCATGTCAAAAGCATGTGATTAACACCAGCAGAAAAACAAATTCTTCCAGCAGTTATTGGAAAAAAATGATCATGTCTTCAGAACAAAAGTCAACTAAGATATAGATGTTATAGATATAGATTTGGAAAAACTAAAATAATTAAAAAAACATTAATTAATAAACACAAGAAAATATATTTGATTATATGATTAACCATAAACAGGAAGATTTTTTTTCTTTCACAACAATATGCAATTTATTTCTTCTACAGTGTACCACGGTGAACAACAAAAGTAAGTATAAAGAGTCAGAAAGATGTATAAATGTATGGTAAATCTCTGACATATCATGATTTTGAAACTGCTCAAATAATACATTAATGCATTTATTCAATTTATTCTTTTAATTCTCTGATCATATAAAACACAAAGAAAGCTACAAGATTTGATCTGTGGAATACTGCTACAGATAATGTCTTTCCTTTCCCGGAGAGAATAGCATGTGGGTAGTCATATGTTATAGTTGGTCGGCCTACACTCTTCCATAAAATATGATCAAATACAGACTTCTGTCAAATCTTTGACAACTTTTGAAGATGTAGTCAAAAGAAGCAGCACATTAACAACACTGCTGGCGTGAACACATATTGTTGCTTTGAAATGCAATGCTTTTTCAAAGTTGTTCAGATTTTTGAGGAGACTGTAAGGGTATCAACCAATGATATAACACAGTATGTCTGTGAAAAGTTCCTATATTGCTGAGGAACTTGGATAAAAGCATTCATGGCAGGAATAAAGATGAAATGAACCAGATGGTCATAATGTTTCTGTAAAGCTAAGTGTGGTGCTTGTTGGAAGTGCAAAAATATTATCTGGAAGCATTCACACTAAATATATCACATACAGTACGGGTAATGCAAAATAAGATTAAAAAAAAATATATATATATATATATCCACTATACAAACTGTGTCTGCTGCTAAAACCTTGATAAAACAGAACAGTGCAAACATGGGAATGATTAGACAGAATATAAAATATAAAACAGACATATAAAATAAACTTTGCAACTTATAAAGCAATATCACAAATGCAACAAAGTTTCTAAAGTTCACATAGGAAAGTCCTGAACTGTGACATGTCTGAGTGTGGTCAATGGCTTCCTTTAGAGTTATTGCATTTGTGAGAATTTGTGACCAAAAACAGTCCTTCATAGTGGGCTTTAACCTCAGGTACAGTTCTTTGCACTAAAAGAAAAGAAAGTTTTTCTTTACTAATGGTCTCAAAGCTAGCTGCGACCCTTGGCAAGTCACGTCTCTCTTGCTTTTGCAGTTGATGGCAGTGGGTGTAATAATTAATTCTGGCACAAAAATCTCCCAGTGAGACATACTGCACGTGGAGATCTAAATTCTGCCAACTTGATTTTCCCCAAAAAAGACATTGCTTGAAATTGACATGTTGGCATTCAACATGGAAATAGCTTTCGGATGCTGATCATGAAATCATGTGGGGACTTTTTTCTCTGGTCAAACCTCAGCTTCCTGTGAATGACTCACTTGCTTATGTGGGTATGCTGATGAGGCAACTTTTTTTTTTGTCATAATCTACAGCAAGTGGTCTTTAATACTTTGAGAAATCTATCCATTAGCATTTCCATCTATCTCAATGGCGTTGTTCAGAAGTTGACCAGATTTTTTGAGCCAATCATGTGAGCTGTAAATGATAAAAATTGGGAGGTCTAAAAATTGACCACTGTAGCTGCATTTACACTGCAAGTCTTAATGCACAGATATTAGGGCTGGTACAATACATCGATTCTCGATTCGCAATACGACGAATCTGGATCAGTCCTGATATTTTCTCTCTCTAATTGATTGTGAGCTTAGTTTTAACAGCAGATGGCGCGCTAAGCTAGTTTTTAACCCCACACTCAAATGCTCATGAAGAAGAGTGCTGGACAGTGATCGTGCGTTCGGCTGAGTCATGTAAGTGGTTAAATATACTTGCACCTCGGCTCAGAATGGTTTTATGACATGAGATTAATGTAAACACAGCCCACTGCGAACACCCTTGTAATTCGCTTCAACTTTTTCGAACTTTATGAATTATTTTTTTAGGTTTAAGTGGTGTGTGCAAAAGGAACTGGAAGCAAGCAGGGGTACGGGTGGTTTTAAAGCACGTAGTGCCATCTGCTGTTAAAAATAAAGCTCAGAAACGATTCGAGAGAGGATCGTGATACATTGGAAAATATCAGAATCGCTCCAGATTCTTTGTATCGTGAATCGAGAATCGATGTATTGTCCCAGCCCTAACAGATATGATCTATTGTCCCACCTGTTTACTTTAGACATGATTGGTATTCGATGTCTGTGTTTACATTAATCCCTGCCCAAAATGTTTCTATTGGTGATAGCTTTACTATGTGGCATGTTAATACACGAGTTTTGAATGGCTGCACTAAAATTATTTTATAATTCATGTTGGGTGGCCATGATTATTTGCCAGCATGGATAAGTTAAAAGCTGTCATGGATGTTTACAGATCAAAATCTCACTGAACATATAGACCAGAAAATAGCGGTAATGTTCATAATGTTATTTTAGTAGCATGGAAAGATTTTATTTATTTGAATGAATTCAAAGGAATTATCGAGAGAGATGGTGAGTGTGAATTACTTTAAATTTATTTTATTTACAAAAACAACGAAGTTATAACCTCATTGCTGAGAAATAGCCTATAATAAGTAGCATTCAGTAGCAAAGCTGTTTTATTTTTAAAAATTCACAGGGCAGAGATTGAAAACCAGTATTGCTCCTGAATGTTTCTATGTGTGCAATTGCTTAACTATAAAGTTTCCACCTCAGTTAAAAAAAAAAAAAAGCTACGAACACTTTCAAGGTCCAAGAAAGGTATTAAAGACATCATTAAAACAGTCGACGTGACTGCAGTGGTTCAAACTTAATTTTATAAAGCGACAAGAATGCTTTTTGTGTGCAAAAACAAAATAAAAATAACTACTTTTTTCAACAATCTCCTTTTCTCCTTTTCTCGTGTTTACGTCCGAATGCTGGCTCAGTATTGGCCAAATCTGCACACGTGAGCAGCACGACGCATGCGTGAGATGCTGACGCAGGAGGCGGCCAATAAAGAGTCACCGTTCTGATCTAGAACCTGGAAGCACTGGACATAAACAACGTATGAGAATGACACAGAAGATATGAGGTTGAGTAATTAATGACAGAATGTTCATTTTTGGGTGAACTAATACATGTTTAGACATAGTTCAGATGTATACTGATTTAAAACCACATTTGGAAGTGGCTCAGAACGGATGTGAAAAGATCGGATCTCATGTGGATTTTTGTGTAAATTCTGAACTGTGTCAGATGTGAGAAAAAAAAATCTGATTTTTGTGCCAGTGTAAACACAGCCAATGATTACATCTATACGAAACATCTTAAATAAAGGCGCTACCATAGATCTAATTATATGGCCTTATGAGTTTGGCATAGTTTCATAGTTCTTTGTCCAAATTGTATTTCAAATACATAACCTGGGGAAATCTTTAATCACAGCCTTGACTGGAGATTGTCGTTTTCTCTGTCCGATATGATCTGGTCCTTATTTCTTTCCTTAGGCAGGGCAAGTAGTTCCCAGCGACGTCACGGAAGTCTCTGCGGAGAAAGATGTAAAACACAGGATCCAGCAAGCTGTTAAGGCTCAGAAAGCCTCGTGCTAACTGATAGGGCACAAACACAGCCTTCTCCCAAATGCACGCACTGCTGTGTATCAGCAGTCCGACGTACTTCACACAGCCGATGAAATGATAGGGCCCCAGCACCGTGACAAATACGGCCACCAGAAGGGTGAGCAGACCCCTGATACTCCTCTTCTCCTCGGATGAAAGCGAGTTGATTGCCATCAGCGAGCGAACGGTCTCTCTGTGGAGACCAACAATGAAGCTCAGGGGTATGATGAAGGACACAAGCAGAGTAATCAGCCTGTAGGTGATAAAACTGCCCTCTGAGGGATATTTCTCAATACAAAGAGTGTAATTTTCCTGCTTGGGAAAGAGCTTGTCAAACGCGATGGAAGGTGGCACCGCAATTAGTATCCAAATGCCGAGTGCTATCCATCGAGCAAACCTCAAGTTACGTAGATGCTTGAAGCTGAGAGGTCTGGCGATGGCCAGGTGACGCTCTAGAGCGATGATACACATGAAGAAGATGCCCGCGTAAATGCTAATGTAAAATAACATACCCATAAACTGACAGCTCAGGGGTCCGAAGCGCCAGTAGTGTCCGTTGGCATAGTAATCTATCCATAAAGGAAAAGTCAGGAGTTGAATAAGATCTGCGATCAGCAGGTTAATGACGTACACAGGGAGAACGTTCTCCGATTGGATTAGTTTGTAGAGCCCAAAGAGCGCCAACAGGTTTAAAGGGGTGCCAATGATGAAGAAGATTCCATACAAGACGGGAAGGAAGATGCCATCTTGACTGAAGTTGATTCCGCAAGCATTTCCCACAGTTGATGGGACGCTCAAGGTGGTGAAGGCACTATCATTGAAGTGGCTCTCCATCTTTTGCCTATGACAGAGTGCTATTCTGTTATTTACATAGTTTTTAAGCATATTCACAAAACAAATGAAAAAAAAATTTTGTTACTGACAAGCATTTATGTAACAGTTTCATCTGTGGTATAAACTAAATTTATGCAGCATTATACATGGGAAATAAACATTTACACAACAAGTAATTCAAACAACTGTAGGGGGAATTCACCAAGAATGAATTGCAGAGTTTAATTCCCAGTTCACATGAGGAATTATACAAATCAGGTAATGGCACAAATATGCCCACAAACTCTGAATGCATGACACAACTTACATTTATGCACTTTATAGATGCTTTTATCTAAAGTGACTACCAAGTCATCCAATCAATACATTTTTACAGCAGCATATTTGTTTACTTCATTCGAACTTTGGCGTAGCAAGCGCCATGTTCAGTGTGTTGAGGAACTGGACTGGAAATATATAGCATCACTCTACCAATATAAAGAGCACAATTTATATTGAAAGAAGGAAGGTTTTCCCAAAAAAGATTTATCAGTGATTCACTTTGATGTGCTGTAGCACTATTTCAGCACATTTAGTGCCTTGTTAAACTGCATTGTGTGTGGTTTGTGGGAAAAAAATTTATTTACACAAGTGGCAAAACTGTTTAGTGAATGTGCTATTGTAAATTATAAGACTGATATCTTAAATCCAAATAATAAATATGAATAAATCAAAAATGTACTTACCTTAAAAGTTCTGATATAAAACCAAATACTGCTGACCTCAGAGAAAACTCAAGTCACCACATTTGCTACAGGAAAAAGATATCGTAGAAAAAATGACAAGAATCATATTCCAGTGTGAATGAGCTCAGTCACAGATGCAAATTAGCAGATAACTGACTTCATCTCATGTGCATAAGGAAATGTGTCAAGAGGATGTGCTGTTACTTGTTGCAAAGGCTTTACCCAATATTTAACAAACACCCAAACTACACTGTTTGCAGTTTTTTGACCAGTAAATAAGAACTAGCACACAAAACAAACATTTCTAAACAAACTAATAAATAAATAAATAACAAAACCACATATGAGCCATAAATACATGTGAAATTTATATTCATTAATTAATTAATTAATTAAAAATCATTAAAACAATAAAAATGCTATCAGTAATTTTTGTTTTGATTTGACTGATACAGTGATCATTTTGGAAATTTTCGGACACCTAACATCTAGAACATTATTTATAGGGTGGCATAAGGGTTGGCATGAGGTCTATGAGGGGTGGCAAGACCAAAGCAAGCATCAATGCATAGTTTTTGGAGATTTATGGCCTGACTTACACAATTGTGTTCACAAATATTGCATAACCACAAAGTAATCATCTATACTATTTAAAATGAAAAATAAATAACACGATTTATATTATTCATCATGGCACCAAGTCAAGACACTATATGAAAAACAACAGATTCTAAATGAGTCTGAGCTTGTATCACTACAGGAGATGAGCAGTTTTATTAATATTACATAGGCTACTTCGATGGTATAAATCATGTTTTAGTGCAATTTAAAGAACTTTTTTGTTTTTAAAACAAGACGTTAAGGCTTTATGACAAGCCAGCATAAAGTTGTCTTTCAAACTTTTCAATCTAGTTTGGCTATTGTTTTTTCTTGATTGCTAACGCACAACATTTTCTCACAACTCTAACCACAATGTCAAAACTAGATCTTGCAGTAGATGAAAAGCATGAGAAAAGCATATGAACTTGGTACGCACCAAAATACAGTATACTGTCAATTACAAATGCTTTATGTCAGCCACAATTAAATGTATTATTATTATCAAAATAATTTGTGCTTTATTTAAATTATTGATGTAAAATTAATAATTATAATTATTTCATTAATTTTATTTATTTACATTTTAGACATGTTCTATGTAAAATAATACAGCTAACTGAGCAACGTTAAATTTTTTTATTTTTTTTTTATTCATCCATTAAATCCCCATACAGGTAGTGACATTTTGAAGCACTAACAAGATCTAAACATGACAATAATTATTAGTGTGCACTGGCATTTGAAAAAGCTGAAAGGGAAATTTAAAGATGTTTTACACATGGGGAAGAAGACACAGAACTGTGTCAAAGAACTAGTTAAAGTGATGTCAAAGACATGGTCAATGCTGGTGTCAGACATTGAATTGCATCATCTTCATAGAAAGCAGCTTGGCATGAACGTGGAGAGTGAAGGGTAGATTAAAGCTTGGACCATGTAAAACCGCTTTTTTTCTTTTCTTTTTTTTTAAAGGATGGCTCTACTTTAGATGTTTATAGATCTTTTTTTTTTCTTGCTGTCCATTACTGGTCATACTTGAGAGGAGAGAGGAATAGAAAAACTAGGCATCAGACATTGATGGTAACCTACTTACAGTACCTCTGGAAACTGCATACATATTTCATACTCGCAGACCAGGAAGTATAAAACTGCACAGCTTCTATCTGCTTTTGAAGGTTTTATCAGTCCCTGGTTGATCTTGGACTCTAGGTAACACTTTTCAAGCAGTCTGAAGTGGCATTTCTTCAGGTTGTTGGCGAGTCAAGCCTGAGGGAGCTCCTCCAGCAGCCTCGAGAGTTGAAGCAGATGTTTGGCTCATCCTTTGGAGAGGATGAATACATTGTACAGTTATAGTACATTTCATATGGTGATTTCTTGTGGAGGTCCTAGAAGAAAGTCCACAGGTCCTTTGAAAGGAGGGCATCACCTGGCAATGAACAAGTCATGAGTTCAAACTCTAGAGAACAGACCAACAGATTAAAAATGTATAAATGTACTATAATAGTGGTTTTCAAACTTTTTAGATTTTTCAAAAATCTAAAGGCAACTATACATTTTCATGTGTAAAGACCCACGTGTGAGAAAAAAAAAGTAATATTATAAATACATGTTGTTTGCAAAATTAAATAATTGCCTTTTATAATGATATGGCACCAAATGCCAACTATTAAAATTATTTACAATATTTATTAGTTTATATTAAAGGGTTAGTTCACCCAAAAATGAAAATTCTGTCATTAATTACTCACCCTCATGTCGTTCCAAACCTGTAAGCTTCAAAGCTTTACGAATCTTTTGTTTTCGAATCAGTGGTTCGGAGCATGTATCAAACTGCCAAAGTCATATGACGTAACAAAGCATCGTATACTGAAATTATAAGTGTTTCGAAAAATTTCAACAGTTCACGTGACTTTGGCAGTTTGATACACGCTCTGAACCACTGATTCGAAACAAAAGATTAGTTAAGCTTTGAAGCTTCATGAAGCAGTGTTTTGAAATCGCCCATCACTAGATATTTTTAAATAAAGTCGTTATTTTGTTTTTTTGGCACACAAAAAGCATTCTTGTCACTTCTTAACATTAAGGTTGAACCACTGTAGTCACATGAAGTGTTTTAAATATGTCTTTAGTACCTTTCTGGGTGTTTGAAAGTGTAAATAAAGTAAATTCAGGCCTGAGCATTTCATCAAAAATATCTCAATTTGTGTTCCGAAAAAGTACGAAGGTCTTACGGGTTTAGAACGACATGAGGGTGAGTATTAAATGACAGAATTTTCATTTTTGGGTGAACTAACCCTTTAAGGTATTACCTTTTTCTACCCACTGTTATTTTTAGATGTATAAACCTGAAGAGAAACATCTTCAGTTCAATTAAAATTTATTTGTAAAATGCATTTCATAAGAAAAATGTGTTATAATTGTTGCACTGAACATATTTAAAAAGTTAACAGGTAAATAACCTTGCCTTATACCTGTCAGACATGTATTAGATAAAAGTGTCTGTCAAATGCATAAATGTAAAGTAAAATGTAGAAGAATGGCATTTGCTGAACACAGACTTTCAAGCAAGTTTGCCAACATGACGTCACACAAGAGTATAACTGTCAGAACTGGTACTGCCGATGTCAGACCTAAAAGCAGTTAGCTGTTTGTTATGAGTTCATTCACCAGCAGATCAATAGGCAACAGAAAATAACCCTAAGAGGAGTGAACTTTCAATAAAACTATCGATTTCGACAGTATAAATACTTACGATATGTCAAGGCGCGGCTTTGCCGATGTTCACAGCTTGGTTTAAGTGTCAGGACAGGCCAAATGCAGTTTGAGTTAAATAGCAAAGCAATCTTCAAAGTTCCCAGCGAGGAACAAACAAGCACAGTGCACAGCATCCTTCTGTCACAATCGTGTTCCTCGCTCAATCAATACCAGAGCATTCAGAGACTTTATAAAAAGCCATTGATGTCTGGAGATAATGCAATATCATAATACGGTGGATCTTTCTTTTCTCAGCCCAGCAGATGCACTCATGCTATTAACATACATTGATGATTTAGTACACAGGTAACTGAATTTTCTCTTTAATTAACAAATCAATACTGTGACTGCTTTCTGCTGTTGTAGTGAAAGGTCATTGGTGTGTCTTTGTATGCTGAATAATTTAATTTACATGGATTAAAGCAATTTAGAAGAAGTTTAGCATTCATCTGTGGCCAGACCTGTTAAATAAACCCATTGCAGTGATCTGTGACACAATGGCCGTGGTGATTCATGGCCAAACTGTAAGCACACTACCTCCGGAGGTCGCATCTGCAGGGGTTGCTTGCATCCGATACATAAGAGGTGAAATTGTAGTTGATGCATGAGCACTCGGTGAACCAATGGGATTTGGCTTAAAGAAAACAGCATGACAAAATGCACTTGCAGAGAATTCTGCCTCCACATTTGTTACAAGGCCGCTTGCAAGACGTAAATGAAAAGGCTGGTGGAGGAAAGGCTTGTTCACGGTGACTTTGACATAGTGATTTCATAGGTATACTTCTTATGGTGGTGACCCATTTTATTTGGCTTCTGTTTTGCTAAAAGTGGGGGTGGTATGATAATTTTACTTTAAAAGTCTAGACCGAACATGGAGATATGTTGAATTATTGAACATGCAGCAATGTCAGTATTCATAATAGAGCACTGATATACAAACTAGAACTTTTAAGCTTTAACATCAACCTACATCTTCGTTTTGTTCTTACAGTACATCACTTGAAGGGATAGTGAGGGATAGTGATTTTCCAAAAATGAAAAATCATTTACTCATTCTCAAGTTGTTCCAAACCTGTACGAATTTCTTTCTTCTGCTGAATAAAAAAAGAAGATATTTTGAAGAATATGAGTAATATAGTCTCGCATAGCCAGACCTTCAGACTGACAGCAGAAGGTCTAGAATCTAATGCAGCTTTCATTGGCCAAGGACCGCCCAAGAGGATGTTTGACTGTAACACAACCAATCACAGTTTGTTTTGTTCAGCGTCATATTTAGGGGCATGAAAATGTAAAGTCGATATCCCTACAATAACAAACTGGTGTTTATCTAATAAATGATTAATTCAAGAACTTGCAAGTTTACTGCAACAATAGAGACATGAACTTCACATACTTTTGAAAATCCAGCATTTAGTTGACACAGTTGTAAACACGATGGTGTTCTTCTTTCACTGGGGGTTTGGCGTCATGGCATTTGTTTCCCGACGGACCATTAAAGAACGTGACACACACGTCTCCCGGATATCCTGTAGAATTCAACCAACCAGATGACGACTTTGAAAATCCTAAAGTGTTTCCAGTAAAGTGTGCCATATGCATCAGATGTTCAGCCAACGGTTCATGGGCGTCTGAGGCTGAGATTATGGGTAACCAAACAGTTTTTGGGCCACATTGACTTCCATAGTATAGGGGGAAAAATACTATTGAAGCCATCAACTGTTTGGTTACTTTTTGTGCAGAAGAAAATTCATACAGGTTTGGAACAACTTGTGTGTGAATAAATGATGACGAAATTTTTCATTTTGAGGTAAATTATCTCTTTAATTTATATATCAATGAATACAAATGCTATATTCTGAGAAGAGAGGAAAGTTGTGATGGCTTTTATTTATCGACTGTTCTCTTTATATCATGCTGCCTGTTCAGACTCATTCATCTCACTGGAATTACTCTTAAACCTCATTTTCTTTGTAAATGTCCTTATGAATATTTTGCAAAACCTTCAGCATGCATTAATGGGTTGTAGAAGACTTTACAGGTTTGATATTTACAACTTCTCCAAATATTTTTAAGGAACTCAGAGTGCTGTGTTTGTTTTGTCTCCTTGAGGATGTTAATTTGAGTGTCCTCAATGCAAGTACAGTAAAAAACAAAACAAAACCCTATAAATAATCATTGAGATAGTAGCAGCCTACAATTAAATTGCAAGTTATATTCAATATTAAATCACATTAAAAAAAGAAAGAAAGAAAAATTAAACACTGAATTCAGGGAAGAAAAATGTCATTACTTCATAAAGACTATTGCAGGAAAAAGGAAACTACTGTTTCTCCAAATGATGTAGAGATTATGTTTCACTTTCTAAAAATATTATATTGTAAGCCAAAATGTCTTAGTTTGGAGAATAGATTAAATAGAGAAATTCCAATGCATCAGAACTTCTCCTTTATAGCATTTTTCTATCGTGTCATCTGATAGCATAATCACTGCAATATTCTGTTGCAAAAGATAGAAAGAAAGAGAAAAAGGAAGTAGGCATGACCAAAATCTGGTAAAAATAAAAATAAATAAAAAAAATAAAAAGTTTAATTTGTTAACTTTACGCCACCTTGGAATTGTAAGGTTCTATCTGCATTCTAATCAGTTTTGACATATTGAGCTTCAAAGTTTTGGCATTCCGTTTAACTTTGTAAGATAGAACCTTTTTTTTTTCTGAATAAAGGTCCTTAAACGCACACAACCAAAAACAAATAAAAAAAACATCACAATGTAAATAAGAATAAGAATGTTAATAACTAATCCGTTAACATGGGTGTGTAAAAAAATACGCAACGCATACGCACTGCAGACGGACTATGTGTGAAACAGGCGTCAGTTTTGACAGAAATGTCAGACAGAACCTTATAATTCCAAGGTGACGATTAGTTATTGCATTAGCAAACAAACCATGAGAAATATATTTTTACAGAATGTATTAATCCTCCTTGGTACTGTTAGTTAATAAAAATACAATTGTTTATTGTTTGTTTAAGTTAGTTTACAGTGCATTGACTAATGTCAACAGATACAAATTTTGTAAGAAGAACTAAAATTAATAAATGTTGTAGAGGTATTGTTCTGTTAACAAACAATACCTTTTTGTAAAGTGTTACCCAAAACGTCCAGCTGTGGGGTCCATCCTATTATTCAGTTTGAACTTTGTCACTTAAAAATAATAAAAATGATTGTGTTGTAATTTAAAGCAGTATTTCTATAAAAGGATATACAATACTTTCAGAAATGTGCTTTGGTCAAGCTCAGACACTAAACACTTGATAACTTGATTTGTTGACACAGTCTAGACAATCAGTGTTCCTGGATGCTTAACAGGATTGGACCTAACAGGATGAAAACATAGAACAAGAGTTAGCCATTAATCTGACATTTTGAAATTATCATACTGATTTCTGTAATTGTATCAGATTTTTTTAATGTTTTAGAGCCACAATAATGTCACTTCTAGGAGAATTATGTCATTACTCAAACACAAAGAGCAAAAACATTTTTAAATAAAAAATATGCACTGTATACTAGGATTAACCCATGTGCCTCTTTCGTCTGTTGTGTCTACAGCAGCTTTGTTGACCTTTGGATGGAAATAGTCCTTCCATCTGTAGCAAAATGAAAAGATGCTGTCTACTGTGTAGAAATGTATAGCTCCACACATTAAACATGTACACTCACAGCAGAAACCTTGACCCATTTGAATGAGTTATAGGCCGTGGGTTTATACTGACAGAGTGACAAATGACAGCAGCAGAACCTTTTTCATTATCCATGTGAATGCTGACTGGGAGATAGAACTACAGCTGATCAGACTGAATTGATTGTAGTTTCCAAAATGATAGACCTTAATCTAATAATGAGTATGAAAGAAAGCATTGTGCTAGACAGAATACCCTGTGCCGCAGAGAAAAACAATACTGAAATTCTTACATGTCTTCTACAAAGAGATTTGCTCATTTTCTTCTGAAAATAGACTACAAAAGATTATTGTTTTGGCAACTATGAGCTTTATTGTTCATGCCTACAGTTAGATCTGTGCTCACTTTTAAGTAAGCGGTTGTAATTTTTAAAATATTCTATTCAGAACATGGTAATTCAAAGCAAATTAACAAGAAAACACTTTTAAAATGGTTCATTCTCTCATTAGTTTCCCTTAACACCTTTTCTATAATAATAATTTGTTTACGGATGCCACTTGGTTTGACATTTTATTTAATGCAATGATTCATATTTTCATGAAAGCTTCACACGCACACACACGCACGGGCGGCTGTTGGTTTGTTTGAAAGGAAGGTCCATTTGTTCCTCCTTTGACCTCCTCATAATGTCACATATACTCTAAAAGGTATTTGGCTTTACTTGTATTTGCTTAAAAAAAGACAATGTTCTGCATGTTTTTGATTATATAAAATGCATGGTCATCCATGAGGCAGAAACATAGATAATAAAGAATGAGGCTAGTGTCAGACTATATGGAGAATGTTTGGAAACTTCCATCACCTTTTCAGCTAAAAATTTTAATGAAATGCAAAAATATCAAATCATTGTTTCGGCAGAAACTGTAATCAAATTATATGAAATTGCAACATAAAAGCCTGTAAGATGTCATGTAACTGCTCCGAGACACAAAGGTTGAAGGGGTAATCCAAAGATGTAATCCAAAAGCCAGGCAGAAGATCAAAACACAGGGTTTACAGTCCAAATATTAACAGGGAACAGGAACACAGGCAAACTGGGTCAAAACCAAGGCACAGAAAACCAAATGAGGGCTCAGAAATGCAGTGCTGGCACATACAAGACTTCGCAATGAATGACAGAATGAACCAGGCTTATATAGGCAGGGACTGAAAAGGTAATGAGAAGCAGCTGAGAACATTCAGGGATAATGAGACTGGGTTGTGAGTTCTGGGAAATGTAGTCCTTGATCGAGTGGCAATAGTCTGGGGTAGGGTGCCCTCTAGAGGCTATCAAGGGTACTCCAGATGGTGATTGTGAATGAAATAGAAATCGTGAGCACACTTTACTAATTCATTCTCTCGATTTACTAAATCATGTGTACGCTTTACTAAGTCGTTCCCACAATTTATAAATCGTCCGCATGATTTAATAATTCGTTCCCTCGATTTGCTAAATCGTGCGCATGATTTAGCAAATTGAGGGAACAAAATAGTAAATTGTTCGCACGATTTAGTGAATCGAGGGAACGAATTAGTAATTTGTGCACACAATTTACTTTTTTTTCTTGCATGTCATGTGCAGGCTCCGTAGTTCAGTAATAATATACTTTATTGTGTTCATCTGTCTACACAAATATAGCAAAAATATGATACTGACATTTTAGTCTAGAGAACACAATTCACAAAAATTATTCTAGATAAAAAAAGCATTTGCGAAAATTTTACCCAAACTTTCGGAACTGCGTAACTTTTCATAAATATATACAATATATATTGTGTTTTTTTCCCAGTTGAAGCTACCTTGCTAGAATTTTCCTTTTCAGTCATATATGAGCAATTAAGATAAATGGAAATGCAGATAGCTTTCTCCAGGTACTATAGACCACTTTGGTTCAGACAAATATTTTTTTATTTTATCTTTTCTTTTTAGTTTTATGTCATTTTTAGTCTCCACACCACACTTGTATATTAATGTATATGATCTACGTCTGCAGACCATCTGTTTGGTTCTAATTTACATTCAAGAAGAGAACAGATTCTACAGCAAATCTTTTCATGTGCAGGCCTTTGGTGTGGTCAACACCTCTGACAAACTGTTTTTGAGGCATCAATAGAGAAAAGCTTTCTGCTTATTTTATGATTTCAAACCTTTATTCTGTTTCTCGCAGCTCTTATTGACAAGAGGCGTCATCAAAACAGATGTTCTGCAGTGCAGCCCTCAGCTAATTTTATCTGGACATCAAATCGATGTGTAATCATTATTGGAGGCTTTGCCACATGGAAAGAAACATTGAAGTAAGATCAATCCAGCTTGAGTGGATCGCTACAAACAGCAGAGCTGTTTCATTTGTGAGCAGCACTGAAAATTGCACTTGGAATGGCAATAATTAAAGGGTGGAACTTCTTGTACAGAAACTGGATTTTTTTTTTTTTTTTACAAACTGGCCTAGTCATCCATTATAGAAAAATTGCATGCAACATAATTGTGAGCATTGTCTAATTATAACTAATTACATTTAATTGACTCCTCATTTATCAAAATGGTTCAATTCTGTCAAAAAAAAAATTGTGACAGCCACTCCAAAAAAACAGTTAAGCAGCCAGCAACATCCACGATTCTGGAATATGTTGTTAGCTGTGGTAACTCATCATCCATTTGCCGCACAGACTATAATTAACTCATAAGACCTTTGCAAGGGTCTGCTGCGCCTTTGTGAATTATGCACTGTTAGTGAACTGTGAACTTTTACATTTGGTGATACTCATCATAAAACACTGAACAATTTACCATGAATTACAGTAACTATCTTTTTATTATTGTGGCTGAAGTCGACATGGCCAGTGGGTTCACAAACCCAAGGACAGGAGGTGAATCGCAGCAGGTGTGGTGGCACTATCCCAGGATCTAGGACAGTAGATTTCCTCCAGCTGGCCGAAAGCCTTTCCCCCAGGCCGCTGCACAGCCAGCTACCTGAACCAAGGTGAGACCCTCTGCGCACCGGGGGAACTTGAATCTTAATGTAAACCGACTCATCTATAAATGATGGCAAGCGGCGATTAATCAAAATTTGACAATGTGTATGGAGGGGTGGTGGAGGTCAGGGGCTCTTTTTTTCCCCTTGGTGCTTTGGAGACTCTGCTGTGTTTCTTCTCAACGGTTAGTGAGTTACTCACTATCAAAGCAGCACAGAGCAGTGGCATTCACAGCCTCAAAGCCACTGTTTCGTCTCTCCAGCTCTGATGAAACCAGGTATGTACAGTGCTCAGCGTAAATGAGTACACCCCCTTTGAAAAGTAACATTTTAAACAATATCTCAATGAACACAAAAGCAATTTCCAAAATATTGACAAAACTAAGTATTATATAACATCTGTTTAACTTATAACATGAAAGTAAGGTTAATAATATAACTTAGAGAACAACATTTTCAGTTTTACTCAAATTAGGGTGATGCAAAAATGAGTACACCCCACTGAAAGTCTCTGGAGCAAAGCTAAATTTTAGACTACAAATGTCTAATTTAACAAGAATTCAACCACCGGTGAGTCTAATTATTCATTACACAGGTGTCCAGCAGTTGACTATAAAAGGGTGTTAAAACCCCTTCCCATTAAATGCTGTCAGCAATGGCACCACATGGAAGAGAAATGTCACAAGACCTGAGAAAGAAAATAATTTCTTTACACCAGACAGGTGAAGGCTACAAGAAGATCAGCAAAGCTTTACTTATCAGTCAGAATACTGTAGCAAAAGAGGTACAAAAATTTTTAAAAGATGGAACTGCAACCATCTCACAGAGACGTCCAGGTCGTCCACGGAAGTTAAGACCTCGACAGGAGCATCTTCTGATGAGAAGGGTTGAAGAAAATCGGCATGCAAGTTCACTGCAGTTATCAAAAGTAGAAAGCCAAACTGGGGTGACTATTTCCCATGACACAATACGGCGTACACTGCAGAGGAATGGCATGCATGGGTGCCGTCCACGAAAGAAGCCTTTCCTAAAGCCCAGGCACAAGAAAGCCCGCCTAGAGTTTGCCAGGGCCTATGCTGACAAAGATGAAGACTACTGGGACTCTATACTCTGGAGTGATGAGACCAAGATAAATGTTTTTGGAAGTGATGGCTTCAAAACTGAATGGCGTCGCAAAGGTGAGGAATACAAAGAAAAATGCATGGTGTCTACATGAAACATGGTGGTGGCAGTGTCCTTATGTGGGGCTGCATGAGTGCTGCTGGTGTCGGGGAGCTGCATTTCATTGATGGCATCATGAATTCACAGATGTACTGCTCTATACTGAAAGAGAAGATGCTGCCATCACTCCGTGCACTTGGTCGTCGTACACTTTTCCAACATGACAATGATCCTAAACACACATCTAAGGCCACTGTTGGATTTCTGAAGAAGAACAGGGTGAAAGTGATTCAGTGGCTCCTGATCTGAACCCAATCAAACACCTATGGGGAATTCTGAAGAGACAAGTTGAGTATCACTCTCCATCCAGCATCCAGTCTCTAAAAGAGGTCATTCTTGAAGAATGGAAAAAGATAATGTCGCAAAATGTCACTGACTTGTTCATTCCATGCCTAGAAGACTTGGTGCTGTCATTAAAAATCATGGAGGCCATACAAAGTACTAGATGTAGTAGTTTTTGTTGTGGCTTGTACTCATTTTTGCATCACCCTAATTTGAGTAAAACTGAAAAATGTGTAATCTAAGTTATATTATTAAAGGATTAGTTCACTTTCAAATTAAAAGTCTGATAATTTACTCACCCGCATGTCATCCAAGATGTCCATGTCCTTCTTTCTTCAGTCGAAAAGAAATTAAGGTTTTTGATGAAAACATTCCAGGATTATTCTCCTTATAGTGGACTTCAGTGGCCTCCAGACAGTTGAAGGTCAAAATTACAGTTTCATTGCAGCTTCAAAGGGCTTTAAACGATACCAGACGAGGAATAAGGGTCTTATCTAGAGAAACCATCGCTCATTATCTAAAAAAACTTAAATATTTATTAAAAAGTTAACCATAAATGGTTAAACTAGCTCTCTTCTTCTTCTCTATTAGAATTCCAGCAGTGTAGACACTTCTAAGTGTATTACTGCCCTCCACAGGTCAAAGTTTGAACTAATTGTTATATACTTGCACAAGCATATTGTATATGACAATTTAGTTCAAACTTTGACCTGTGGATGGCAGTAATACACTTAGCAGCATCTACACTGCTGGAATTCAAATAGAGAAGAAGAAGAAGACAGCTAGTCCAAGATGAGCATTTATGGTTAAAACATATAACATTTTTATTTATTTTTTTAGAAAATGAGTAATGGTTTCTCTAGATAAGACTCTTATTCCTCGTCTGGGATCGCGTAGAACACTTTGAAACTGCACTGAAACTAATTTTGACCTTCAACCGTTTGGAGGCCATTGAAGTCCACTATATGGAGAAAAATCCTAGAATGTTTTCATCAAAAACCTTAATTTCTTTTCCACTGAAGAAAGAAAGACATGAACATCTTGAAAGACATGGGGGTGAGTTAATTATCAGGAAATTTTAATTTGAAAGTGAACTAATCCTTTAACCTTACTTTCATGTTATAAGTTAAACAGATGTTATATTAAACTTAGTCTTGTCAACATTTTGGAAATTGTTTTTGTGTTCATTGAGATATTGTTTAAAATATTACTTTTCAAAGGGGGTGTACTCATTTACGCTGAGCACTGTGTGTATATATATATATACACAGGTGCTGGTCATATAATTAGAATATCATCAAAAAGTTTATTTATTTTACTAATTCCATTCAAAAAGTGAAACTTGTATATTATATTCATTCATTACATACAGACTGATATATTTCAAATGTTTATTTCTTTTAATTTTGATGATAATTACTGACAACTAAGGAAAATCACAATTTCAGTATCTCAGAAAATTAGAATATTACTTAAGACCAATACAAAGAAAGGATTTTTAGAAATCTTGGCCAACTGAAAAGTATGAGCATGTACAGCACTCAATACTTAGTTGGGGCTCCTTTTGCCTTAATTACTGCAGCAATGCGGCGTGGCATGGAGTCGATCAGTCTGTGGCACTGCTCAGGTGTTATGAGAGCCCAGGTTGCTCTGATAGTGGCCTTCAGCTCTTCTGCATTGTTGGGTCTGGCATATCGCATCTTCCTCTTCACAATACCCCATAGATTTTCTATGGGGTTAAGGTCAGGCGAGTTTGCTGGCCAATTAAGAACAGGGATACCATGGTCCTTAAACCAGGTACTGGTAGCTTTGGCACTGTGTGCAGGTGCCAAGTCCTGTTGGAAAATGAAATCTGCATCTCCATAAAGTTGGTCAGCAGCAGGAAGCATGAAGTGCTCTAAAACTTCCTGGTATACGGCTGCGTTGACCTTGGACCTCAGAAAACACAGTGGACCAACACCAGCAGATGACATGGCACCCCAAACCATCACTGACTGTGGAAACTTTACACTGGACCTCAAGCAACGTGGATTGTGTGCCTCTCCTCTCTTCCTCCAGACTCTGGGACCCTGATTTCCAAAGGAAATGCAAAATTTACTTTCATCAGAGAACATAACTTTGGACCACTCAGCAGCAGTCCAGTCCTTTTTGTCTTTAGCCCAGGCGAGACGCTTCTGACGCTGTCTGTTGTTCAAGAGTGGCTTGACACAAGGAATGCGACAGCTGAAACCCATGTCTTGCATACGTCTGTGCGTAGTGGTTCTTGAAGCACTGACTCCAGCTGCAGTCCACTCTTTGTGAATCTCCCCCACATTTTTGAATGGGTTTTGTTTCACAATCCTCTCCAGGGTGCGGTTATCCCTATTGCTTGTACACTTTTTTCTACCACATCTTTTCCTTCCCTTCGCCTCTCTATTAATGTGCTTGGACACAGAGCTCTGTGAACAGCCAGCCTCTTTTGCAATGACCTTTTGTGTCTTGCCCTCCTTGTGCAAGGTGTCAATGGTCGTCTTTTGGACAACTGTCAAGTCAGCAGTCTTCCCCATGATTGTGTAGCCTACAGAACTAGACTGAGAGACCATTTAAAGGCCTTTGCAGGTGTTTTGAGTTAATTAGCTGATTAGAGTGTGGCACCAGGTGTCTTCAATATTGAACCTTTTCACAATATTCTAATTTTCTGAGATACTGAATTTGGGATTTTCCTTAGTTGTCAGTTATAATCATCAAAATTAAAAGAAATAAACATTTGAAATATATCAGTCTGTGTGTAATGAATGAATGAATATAATATACAAGTTTCACTTTTTGAATGGAATTATTGAAATAAATAAACTTTTTGATGATATTCTAATTATATGACCAGCACCTGTATATAAATATTATTAGGGCTTTCAACGTTAACGCGTTAACACGTGCGATTAATTCAAAATCCTTGAGGCATTAAAATTATTTGACGCATTTAATGCAAAAAAATTACAGAAGCATGTGAAACTGCGTCATAACGTAATTTACATCACAAACTCTTTGTCATATTGTGTCATTGTATCTGAAGAGCGCTAGCCCTCCCACATCGCGCTTTTCCTGTCTGAACGGAACGTCGAAACATCCCACCGCTGTATGGCCAGATGATATGAAAACTATGTCTTTGCTGGATAAAGCAAACCATTGCTATGAAAGTTTAGATGGATGAGGATTGCAATCAAAGTACAGACGATTTTTTAGGTTTTTTTGGCATCTCCATGTGGTCCTGTTCAGAATCGCAACTTGACTTGTCTAAAATGTAAACAAGCTCTTTGCAAAACATACACTGAATTCTGAAACATTTTTTTTTTTTTGCTGTGATTTGTGAGCTTTGGTGTAGCTTAAATAAATGTATGAATTATATGAAATCATATCATTTGGTTATTTGGTGTCCTTTTTTGGAAAGACATCCAAGTTTACCTTGAAAAAAGCTGAAAAATACAGTTTTGTGAAAATCACACTTCAATCTGATGGTTTACTTTGCTGGATATAGGAAATGATGGCAAAATGGACGTGTTAAACAAGATAAATGGTGTATGCTTAATTTCACGATAAGTGTGCGATTAAAAAAAAAAAAATCTATCTATTGACAACTCATATATATATATATCTACTGTAGGGAAAGTTACAGTTAAAGGCCAGTGACTAGATATGATGAATGAAGACCTGGAGTCAGAAATGAAAAAAAAAATAATTGAAGTAAATTTTCTGAAGAATAGTTTGCAGTTTCATCAGCAGAAGTCAGCTTCAGGTCTCACAAGGAGTTCGTAGGCTGCTCTGCATACACATTCAATACAGCAGCAATTATACTCTAACAGAGTCCACTAACTACATCATTACTTCAGGTTGAATGATTCTAATTGGTTAAGAAAAAGATAAAGTTAGACAATTAGACATAAGCATGTCTCCATAGATTATACAGATGACAAAAAAAAAAAAAAAAAANTGGTTTAGGCACGGAGTGACCTCCAAGGTCATAAACCTGCTCTTCTAGGCACCAGTTTGTCAGGAAAAACAAGTCATTCCATCATCCAGGGTGCCATTTGGTATTTGGTTTGTTCATTTTACCAATACTGATGGACAGCACATATACTGTACACAGATACATAGCAACTTCAAGGTTGAAGGATACTGATAACATTTTCTCTCTTAAAGTAAGAGGTACAGACAATATTCATCATTATTTTCTAGTGTTGATGATAAAAAAATAAAAAAAATCCTATAACATGCATTGAAGTCATTCAAATAATTTAATATTTAGAAGGAAAAATGTTGATCAATAACTAAAATTATAAATCACTCAAAAGATACTGAAGCAAAGTGGATTCCAGAATCCACCCCCTTCTGTCACTTTTGCAAACACGGAGACAAAGAGACAGATCCAAATGCAGGTAAGTTTTAATGGGTAATCCACAATCGAGAGTCCAAAACCAGGCAAGGGTCAAAATCCAGAAAAGCAGTCCACACAAAACGAGCAAAAACAGGGAACAAGAAACACACACGAAAACCAGGAATGTGAACTGAAAACTCCAAGACAAGAACAGAAACCAACAGGGTATAAATAGACAGACACTGATAACATAACAGCTGGTTGCAATGAAGTGATAATGAGATCATGAGTCCAGCAGTGCGTTATGGGTAATGAAGTCCAAGGGGTGAAAACAAGAGTCCAGGATGGAGTGCCCTCTAGTGGCTGATAGGGCACTCACACTAGTGATCATGACATTACCCCCCCTCAAAGGAGCGGCTACCAGACGCTCCACCAGACAAAAAAAAACAAAAATACAAAAAACTCAGGAGGAAGGTGGACAGGAGGAGGCTCAGGGGGAGGGATGGCGGGCCAGGTCCAGAGTCTCCCACAGAAGGCCAGGGGGGAGCAGTCCATGGAGACTCTAGTGGGGTCAGGGTTCTGGCCAGTTGCCAAGGTGGTGCTGGAGGAACTGACCAAATGGGTGTCAACAGACCTGGGGTCCTGGCCGACAGCCAGGGTGGCACTGGGGGAACAAACCAGGCTGATTTCGACGGTTCAAACGGCCTGGGCGATGGCGGCAGGGCAGAAGGCTTGGATGGCGGCGGCAGGGCAGAAGGCTTGGATGGCGGCGGCAGGGCTGGCCAAGGGTGCTTCATGGCCATATCAGGGAGCAGACAGCTCCAGCCTGAGCCCGCGGCCGACACCGAGCTGTCTGCTCCCTTTGATACGGCCGCGGGCTCAGGCTGGGGCTGCTCTGGGACGGCAGCGGGCTCAGGCTGGGGCTGCTCTGGGACGGCAGCGGGCTCAGGCTGGGGCTGCTCTGGGACGGCAGCGGGCTCAGGCTGGGGCTGCTCTGGGACGGCAGCGGCCTTGAACTGGCCGACAGATCCAGAGTCAACCACACCAGTGTGCATCCTCCAGGCACGCAAGACCACCAGGACATAAAAGGCTAAGACCACCTTCTGAGCCATGACCAGACCGACATGGAGAGCGGACTGATCCGGGACGGCAGCGGGCTCGAACTGCTCCGGGACGGCAGCGGCCTCGGGCTGACCCGGGACGGCAGCGGGCTCGGGCTGGCAGACTGGACTATGGTCGACAGACCCTGAATACATCCTCCAGGCGCGTAGGACAATCAAGGCGTAGAAGGTGAAGACAGCCCTCTGGGCCATGGCAGGACTGACCGAAGAAGCATGCAACTCTGGAGCGGGCTCACCGGCTGGAGCGGGCTCACCGGCTGGAGCGGGCTCACCGGCTGGAGCGGGCTCACCGGCTGGAGCGGGCTCACCGGCTGGAGCGGGCTCCAAGCCTTGAAGGATGAAGGAAGCCTTCTTCCTTCTCCTCCTCCTCGGTAGGGTACAGGGTGACCGGGTATAGCCCACTGGCTTCTAAAACCGAGATATTTGATGAAGCCCCAGAAATCCAGGATCTGAAGACCCTCCAACTCCCACTGAGGCAGAGGGTCATCCAGGCATATATTAAAAGTTTCCTTCAGAGCGACATCACTATATCCCAGCCCTACCGCCAGGGTCCAAAACAATTGTGCCAAACCACCCACCTCTCTGCCCTGTTGCCTCAGGGTGGCAAGTTCTCCAGGCGAGCCATCCGTTCCTCCGCAGTGGTTGGAGGAGTTATAAAGATTCCCATCCTGCTGGATCCTTAGGTGATGGAGTTTTCTGTCACGTTTGCAAACACGGAGACAAAGAGACAAATCCAAATGCAGGTAAGTTGTAATGGGTAATCCACAATCGAGAGTCCAAAACCAGGCAAGGGTCAAAATCCAGAAAAGCAGTCCACACAAAACGAGCAAAAACAGGGAACAAGAAACACACACGAAAACCAGGAATGTGAACTGAAAACTCCAAGACAAGAACAGAGACCAACAGGGTATAAATAGACAGACACTGATAATATAATACATAACAGCTGGTTGCAATGAAGTGATAATGAGATCATGAGTCCGGCAGTGCGTTATGGGTAATGAAGTCCAAGGGGTGAAAACAAGAGTCCAGGATGGAGTGCCCTCTAGTGGCTGATAGGGCACTCACACTAGTGATCATGACACCTTCAATATAGTGCAACGTTACAACATTTATGCTGTTGAATGGATATTTCACACAAATATGAAAATAATATTATTTGCTCACAAATATTTTAGAGATGTCAGGCTGGTTTTCACAGAAACTGCATACATGCGTCACTCGTCCATGCGTGTCTTGTCATATCCGTAAATAGAGAAAAGTTGCTCCAGCTACATTGTATATGGTGTGGGAGTGGCATAAGTTAGTCACAACAATGAGAAAGGTTGACATGGAGCATGCTAAATCTCCAACCTCCGGGGAATGACCAGTCTTAAAAAATGCAGAACAGAGAAGAATCTTCTGGCAAAAAGAGATCGCGACAGAGCTCATAATAAAACAAGAATCAACATTGACTTTGCTTTTCGGAGATGGCGAGAACTGAGGGATTTGAAATGTTGTAAAGGCAACGTGGAGATGGTGTTTTTATTATTCAACAGGTGAGTACAGTGTTTTATTGAACAGATAAATATATGTAGCTTTCTGAGTTCATTGTAAAGCATTATCTATTGTAAAGGGTCATATTCATTAGTACAGTCACGCAGAGCTGAAACACAACCAACACAATGTTCTTTCGCTAAATGCACGCAGTTTTGTTTTTTAACTGAAAGAGGGCCAAAAGTTACATTGTGTACCTTTAATTTATTTAGCAGATGATTTTATCTTTAGAAACGTATCTTTCAAGTTATATACCTTATACCTTATATTCCGAGTCTTCTGGATACATACAATAGCTTTGACCAACTGGACTGGAACCTTTTTGGAGACATGGGCATTCTGTCGTTGTATGGAAAAATCCTTGTTTGTGCTCTATGGAAAAAAAAATTATAACATGGTAGATTTTCAAAAGGACATAAAGCTGTGTGATATTTATATATTGTGATCTTACAGAAATGATGTTGAGTGCTCAGTGATCCTCTCTAATATTGATTGGAAATATGGGGTTTGCACATGAAGCTTAATGAGGCAAAAACTAACAAATATGTACAGACCATTGAGCTGCATCATCCTCTTAAAACAATTCACACTCAAAAATAACATGTGCAACTCTTGGCCACATTTGTCAGGTTAACTGGCCAATTTAAAATTTGTAGTATAATATAAATATTTAAATTATTTATATATTAATGCAGAC
>RJVU01042612.1:1006956-1086649 GCA_003731715.1 Anabarilius grahami | reverse complement strand
TCGGTCTTGAACATAGCATGCAGTCAGTACAGTAGAATATATATATATATATATATACTACTGTTATTTTGTAACGGAATGTTTTATGAGTTTTTAGATGAGAATATAGTTGTTTAGACCTCAGATATGCAATTTATATGTAAACATATAGCGCCTTTGAAAATTTGTTTAGACGCTTTTGGAGATGCGAGCTCCAGGCCACCAACGACCGTTCAGCGCTCATGTACCCGCAAAGAACAGTTTCATCTCGGCCAGTCCTTCTGGGATTTTGCCACTGGCTCTTATGTAGATAGTGTTTAAATATGAAGTATAATTAATTTAGGGTATAACAAAGGGGCAATCTTTGGTCTTATTAATCTATAACTTGTTCTGGAGATAATAGATTTAGCTTAAGGGCTATATTAAGTGTCATAACTTTATATTTACATTGAAATTAAATCTTCTACTAACTAGAGCGCTGTTTTTGTACATTTGACTGAACTGTTTGCTTGTGTTTATTTCTTATTTTACTTCTTATACTGTTATAATGGCTGTTGTTGTTAATTTAAATATTATTGTTCAATAAATAATATTTTATACAAATAACATGCTGTTTTTTTGGTATTGAGAAAGAGTTTGTTAATGATTTTAACTTCAGTGAAAGTTACATTAATACACCATTAGATGGCAGCAAAGACTGTCTTAATGAGTGAGTCAGTCAGTCGCAAAGACTTTTATATTGAAATGGACTGAATCAAGGAAAAAAGGACATTGTTTTTACTTTAAACAACATCTTATGAGACACAACAGACAAATGCATTGACTAGCATTGTGATGGGAATGTCTTAAATGTTAAAAGGACAAAGACAAAGATATCGCTTTTCTCAGCGAACATTCAAACTGATTTTGTGATTATGATTGACCTGAAGAATATCACTTAGATGCAGGTAATGCACTCGCTTAGTCGATCTCTCTCTCACTCTACATATTACACTGAGTTTCAATGAAGCAACTCAACGTTCCTTCGTTACTAGCTCTAAAGTGATGTTTTAGAATTAGTACCTTCATATATTTTTCAGTACATTTGAATATAAAACTCTTTGCGACTGACTGACTCACTCATAAAGACAGTATTTGCCGCAATCTAATGCCGTATTAATGTATCTTTCACTAAAGTTGAAATCACTGACAGACTTTTTGTCAATACCAAAAAAATGTGGTATGTTATTTATATAAAATATACTGTAAACGTTACCCTCGATTTCTGGTTGTAAGTCCGTAGAAACCATGGAAACACCAAAGACACTTTAATATGCATTATATTATGTGTTTTATTAGACAGATGAGCAGCTGTTTGGATACCTTTATTAGAACAGAAGCAGAAAACTAATCAGTGTTATATAGCTCAACACAGTCTTATTGTTTGAATCTCTTGTTTTCTTGATTTACTGTGAGTGACATTTTTGTACCCAAAAAGTAAATCGATAAGTAAACGATTTTGTCAAGTGGCTAACATAGCATAATCAGAAAGAGCTTTATTTATAGTAACAGTAATACAGCATTTTCTCGACCATATTGTTATATAAAAAAATGAATTGCATGCCAATTAAACAACTTGCATGCAAATTAAAGTCATCCAGGTTTTATTAATATGATATTCTAATATCAATCTAGCTTAGGCTACTGCAGTGTGCAAAAGTGTCTCTCATGCTGTGTTACCCCACAATTTTTATTCGTGACCTGTACAAGTATTAATTCAGCACTTGCGGCTGTTTCATTAGAATGAAATAAAATAATGTGAATTTAAGTGATCAAACATAACTGTAACAAAGTTCAAGTTCAGGGAAGGAGGAGGCGGCAAATGTTAAACGTTACTTTAATCGTAAAATAAGCATGAATAACAAAGCAAAAGAAGCGGCAACAGCTGACTGCGGCATATAAGCATGATTAAAACAGCAACGTAAAATGTCCCAGTCTCTCGGCCCTGCCTTGCTTCATACCACAGTAACGTTAATAAAACTTTAATACATTAGCTTATTAGCTTCTCCTTTGTTATTGTTTTAAATAAGCGACATCTAGTGGCGAAACTTACAGTGGGTACGGAAAGTATTCAGACCCCTTACATTTTTCACTCTTTGTTATATTGCAGCCATTTGCTAAAATCATTTAAGTTCATTTTTTTTCCTCATTAATGTACACACAGCACCCCATATTGACAGAAAAACACAGAATTGTTGACATTTTTGCAGATTTATTAAAAAAGAAAAACTGAAATATCACATGGTCCTAAGTATTCAGACCCTTTGCTCAGTATTTAGTAGAAGCACCCTTTTGATCTAATACAGCCATGAGTCTTTTTGGGAAAGATGCAACAAGTTTTTCACACCTGGATTTGGGGATCCTCTGCCATTCCTCCTTGCAGATCTTCTCCAGTTCTGTCAGGTTGGATGGTAAACGTTGGGCGACAGCCATTTTTAGGTCTCTCCAGAGATGCTCAATTGGGTTTAAGTCAGGGCTCTAGCTGGGCCATTCAAGAACAGTCACAGAGTTGTTGTGAAGCCACTCCTTCGTTATTTTAGCTGTGTGCTTAGGGTCATTGTCTTGTTGGAAGGTAAACCTTCGGCCCAGTCTGAGGTCCTGAGCACTCTGGAGAAGGTTTTCGTCCAGGATATCCCTGTACTTGGCCGCATTCATCTTTCCCTCGATTGCAACCAGTCGTCCTGTCCCTGCAGCTGAAAAACACCCCCACAGCATGATGCTGCCACCACCATGCTTCACTGTTGGGACTGTATTGGACAGGTGATGAGCAGTGCCTGGTTTTCTCCACACATACCGCTTAGAATTAAGGCCAAAAAGTTCTATCTTGGTCTCATCAGACCAGAGAATCTTATTTCTCACCATCTTGGAGTCCTTCAGGTGTTTTTTAGCAAACTCCATGCGGGCTTTCATGTGTCTTGCACTGAGGAGAGGCTTCCGTCGGGCCACTCTGCCATAAAGCCCCGACTGGTGGAGGGCTGCAGTGATGGTTGACTTTCTACAACTTTCTCCCATCTCCCGACTGCATCTCTGGAGCTCAGCCACAGTGATCTTTGGGTTCTTCTTTACCTCTCTCACCAAGGCTCTTCTCCCCCGATAGCTCAGTTTGGCCGGACGGCCAGCTCTAGGAAGGGTTCTGGTCGTCCCAAACGTCTTCCATTTAAGGATTATGGAGGCCACTGTGCTCTTAGGAACCTTAAGTGCAGCAGAAATTTTTTTGTAACCTTGGCCAGATCTGTGCCTTGCCACAATTCTGTCTCTGAGCTCTTCAGGCAGTTCCTTTGACCTCATGATTCTCATTTGCTCTGACATGCACTGTGAGCTGTAAGGTCTTATATAGACAGGTGTGTGGCTTTCCTAATCAAGTCCAATCAGTATAATCAAACACAGCTGGACTCAAATGAAGGTGTAGAACCATCTCAAGGATGATCAGAAGAAATGGACAGCACCTGAGTTAAATATATGAGTGTCACAGCAAAGGGTCTGAATACTTAGGACCATGTGATATTTCAGTTTTTCTTTTTTAATAAATCTGCAAAAATGTCAACAATTCTGTGTTTTTCTGTCAATATGGGGTGCTGTGTGTACATTAATGAGGAAAAAAAATGAACTTAAATGATTTTAGCAAATGGCTGCAATATAACAAAGAGTGAAAAATTTAAGGGGAGTCTGAATACTTTCCGTACCCACTGTACATACTGTGCCTTCAAAATGAAATAAATTTCATTAAAAATATAAATTGTATAAGATCCTGAATTTTTGAATTAAATTTATTTTTCAAACCCCTTTCTTCCTTGTTTAAGACTTATTATTTTTCAATAGGGTAAGAAAATAACTCTTAATATCTTTTTTTGCTTCTTAAGTAATCTTGTTTAGAGGATTTAAATACTGGAAAGAATGCTAATTAAGAAAAACATGCAGTATAAAATTTTCAGTCTTAGACAATTTTGCATAAATTAAATCATTGTTTGTTGATAGTTTGGCTTACAGTTGCACAATTACACAAAGAGTATTTCCTGTTGTTGAATATGATTTTACATTTAAGGTCCAAGATGGCCTGCCTACCATTAACAATCATTCCATTATTTTTAAAAATTCTATTTTTGTAATGCTGTATTATTTGGTGGCAAGTGTGGTACCTATTCACTGTCCAATTTAATTAACAGAATCCCACAGAGAACAGAGATAATGAGACACTTTGACTCTAAACATATACTGTCACTAAAGGTCATGCAAAGGCCAAAAATGCAAACTATCAGTTTTATCTCCATAAACTCTTAATGGCATGACCTTTTGGGAAACACTTTCTGACATGTTTTGTCATATCTCATTTGTGGTAGTGTTTATCTTCAGTATGTTGGTAATATGCAGAAGAACAGCTGAGGTTTCATGGTATGAGGGCTTTATGAGATCTTCATGCACAATTCTACACAGACCCCACAGCAGCTAATCAACAACCAATAACTTCGTAAATTTTTCTTTCCAAGGTGTTTTGGCTGGAAACACATGAAATAGCTGCCACTGGTAGGACATAGAGATGCATACTAATGAAGAAGATATTTACGATTCTGGTCCAGGAAGATTCAGTCATATTTCTCCTCATTTCCACCCCACCCAGCAGCAGCTGTTGCAATAATTTCCCAAATTGGCCATTGTGTGTTCAATTTCTTATAAGACACCTCCATCACCTCCATCTTCCAATAGAACTAGCTTTGGCACAACCAGTATGCCAGTAATGCCATGTTCAGCTCCTTCCAACACCTCCTTCCTGTACATATATCAAATCTGGAATGAATTTAGGTAATGCATATTAAGTCTTTCTGATTGGACAGTCATGTCATTCTGCATTCAAATAGTTTTCTGTAATGAACACTAAAGTGTTTGTCCCTGTCAACCAGCATGAGGTCAAAAATCAGACGAGGAGCCTCGTCAAGTCTCAGTTGATCTTCCAGGGCCTCGTCCCGAGATGGCTGCCACGNCTTCCTGTACATATATCAAATCTGGAATGAATTTAGGTAATGCATATTAAGTCTTTCTGATTGGACAGTCATGTCATTCTGCATTCAAATAGTTTTCTGTAATGAACACTAAAGTGTTTGTCCCTGTCAACCAGCAGTCTCAAACCCAATAAAATCTGAATCAGAAAGAGCTTTATTGCTAAGTGTGCTTGCAAACACAAGGAATTTTTCTTGGTAAATGAAGCTTCTAGTACATATAAATACATAATAATAAAATTAAAGAAGAAAAACATGAAAAGGCAAAACAGTTAAGAGAGAATCAGAATAGGCATATTTACAGATATGAACATATTTACATTTTACAGTATTATGAATAATCATTAGAAGTTAATATAACAAGATATTGCACTATAGTGGAGCACTAAGAGAGGCCTTGGGAGGGATGCACTGATATTAAATTCTTAAAATCACCAAAGCTGACAATTATTTTCATGTTATGGACAATAATTAATAAATATCAAAATTCGGTAACACTTTATTTTAGGGTCTTTTAACTAGTTGCTTCTTTTATTAATAGAATATTGGCTATTTATTAGTACTTATTAAGCACATATTAATGCCTTATTCTGCATGACCTTATTCTACATTCTTAATCCTATCCAATACCTAAACTTAACTACCTTACTAATTATTAATAAGCAGTAAATTAGGAGTTTACTGAGGGAAAAGTTGTAGTTAATAGTATATATGTGTTCCTGTCAGGATCCCTGTCCTGTGTCTTGTGTTTTGTAGGACTTTTATGTTGCAGTGTAATCTTAGTTCTCTTTGTTTCTGTCTTCACTTCCTGTGTTTGGTTCCTGTTTTGCCTTGTACCTTGTGTGTCGCTATAGTTTACATTTACATTTACAGTTATGCATTTGGCAGACGCTTTTATCCAAAGCGACTTACATTGCATTATACTATAAATTTGTATCTTAGTATGTGCAATCCCTGGGATCGAACCCATGACCTTGGCATTGCTAGTGCCATGCTCTAACCACTGAGCTACAGGAAAGCTTACCCTCATTAGTTACCATGACATCTTATCACCAACACCTGTCTCTCATCAGCCCATTGTTAACATGTCTATTTAAACCTCTGTGCTTCAGTAGTTGTTTGTTGGTCGATGCTCCTGTGTGTGTGTTCCTGCCGTTGCTCTCGCCTGCTCTCTGTGGATTACTGTTGTTGATGGATTATCTGTTTGTTTTTGTTATTAAACTTTTCTGCTTGCACTTGTATTCTCTCTCCGTCTCATGCCTGCTCACACGTTACAGAACGACCAACCTATAATGAATCCAGCAGCACAAATTATGCGTCTCCGTCAAAGAGATCGGCCAATTGAGGATTGCGTGAGGGACTTTGTAGAGGTGGCTCACTTGACTTGTATGGATAATGTATGCCTAATGATATTTTTTTGTGGAGAGCTATCTGAGCCGCTCAACTCCCTTATGCCATTGCATCACCCTAGCTGGATTCTTGAACATTATATTGACTTGGCATTACAGATGAGCGACTCAGCATTTACTGTCGGGGTCGTGGAGGAGGAGCCTCGTCAAGTCTCAGTTGATCTTCCAGGGCCTCGTCCCGAGATGGCTGCCACGCCTGAGCCCTCAGAGATTGCAATGCTGGCCATTATGGCCACAGCCATTTGGTGTGTGTGGGCTGTGCACACATCGGCTCCAGTCCCTGACCCGCTCCAGCCCATGAGTCCGCTCCAGAGCCCGCTCCAGCCCATGAGTCCGCTCCAGAGCCCGCTCCAGCCCATGAGTCCGCTCCAGAGTCCGCTCCAGCCCATGAGTCCGCTCCAGCCCATGAGTCCGCTCCAGCCCATGAGTCCGCTCCAGCCCATGAGTCCGCTAGGACTTTTATGTTGCAGTGTAATCTTAGTTCTCTTTGTTTCTGTCTTCACTTCCTGTGTTACCATGACATCTCATCACCAACACCTGCCCCTCATCAGCCCATTGTTAACATGTCTATTTAAACCTCTGTGCTTCAGTAGTTGTTTGTTGGTCGTTGCTCCTGTGTGTGTGTTCCTGCAGTTGCTCTCGCTTCCTCTCTGTGGATTACTGTTGTTAATGGATTATCTGTTTGTTTTTGTTATTAAACGTTTGTACTTGCATTTGGATGCCTATGAGTCCGCTCCAGAGCCCTCTCCAGCCCATGAGTCCGCTCCAGAGCCCTCTCCAGCCCATGAGTCCGCTCCAGAGCCCTCTCCAGCCCATGAGTCCGCTCCAGAGCCCTCTCCAGCCCATGAGTCCGCTCCAGAGCCCTCTCCAGCCCATGAGTCCGCTCCAGAGCCCGCTCCAGCCCATGAGTCCGCTCCAGCCCATGAGTCCGCTCCAGCCCATGAGTCCGCTCCAGCCCATGAGTCCGCTCCAGCCCATGAGTCCGCTAGGACTTTTATGTTGCAGTGTAATCTTAGTTCTCTTTGTTTCTGTCTTCACTTCCTGTGTTACCATGACATCTCATCACCAACACCTGCCCCTCATCAGCCCATTGTTAACAGGTCTATTTAAACCTCTGTGCTTCAGTAGTTGTTTGTTGGTCGTTGCTCCTGTGTGTGTGTTCCTGCAGTTGCTCTCGCCTCCTCTCTGTGGATTACTGTTGTTAACGGATTATCTGTTTGTTTTTGTTATTAAACGTTTGTACTTGCATTTGGATGCCCATGAGTCCGCTCCAGAGCCCTCTCCAGCCCATGAGTCCGCTCCAGAGCCCTCTCCAGCCCATGAGTCCGCTCCAGAGCCCTCTCCAGCCCATGAGTCCGCTCCAGAGCCCTCTCCAGCCCATGAGTCCGCTCCAGAGCCCTCTCCAGCCCATGAGTCCGCTCCAGAGCCCTCTCCAGCCCATGAGTCCGCTCCAGAGCCCTCTCCAGCCCATGAGTCCGCTCCAGAGCCCTCTCCAGCCCATGAGTCCGCTCCAGAGCCCTCTCCAGCCCATGAGTCCGCTCCAGAGCCCTCTCCAGCCCATGAGTCCGCTCCAGAGCCCTCTCCAGCCCATGAGTCCGCTCCAGAGCCCTCTCCAGCCCATGAGTCCGCTCCAGAGCCCTCTCCAGCCCATGAGTCCGCTCCAGAGCCCTCTCCAGCCCATGAGTCCGCTCCAGAGCCCTCTCCAGCCCATGAGTCCGCTCCAGAGCCCTCTCCAGCCCATGAGTCCGCTCCAGAGCCCTCTCCAGCCCATGAGTCCGCTCCAGAGCCCTCTCCAGCCCATGAGTCCGCTCCAGAGCCCTCTCCAGCCCATGAGTCCGCTCCAGAGCCCTCTCCAGCCCATGAGTCCGCTCCAGAGCCCTCTCCAGCCCATGAGTCCGCTCCAGAGCCCTCTCCAGCCCATGAGTCCGCTCCAGAGCCCTCTCCAGCCCATGAGTCCGCTCCAGAGCCCTCTCCAGCCCATGAGTCCGCTCCAGAGCCCTCTCCAGCCCATGAGTCCGCTCCAGAGCCCGCTCCAGCCCATGAGTCCGCTCCAGCCCATGAGTCCGCTCCAGCCCATGAGTCCGCTCCAGCCCATGAGTCCGCTCCAGCCCATGAGTCCGCTAGGACTTTTATGTTGCAGTGTAATCTTAGTTCTCTTTGTTTCTGTCTTCACTTCCTGTGTTACCATGACATCTCATCACCAACACCTGCCCCTCATCAGCCCATTGTTAACATGTCTATTTAAACCTCTGTGCTTCAGTAGTTGTTTGTTGGTCGTTGCTCCTGTGTGTGTGTTCCTGCAGTTGCTCTCGCCTCCTCTCAGTGGATTACTGTTGTTAACGGATTATCTGTTTGTTTTTGTTATTAAACGTTTGTACTTGCATTTGGATTCTCACTCCGTCTCATGCCTGCTCACACGTTACAGTTCCCTATACTAAGGTCTTACCCAAAATTATATATTTTGTCAAAATAAATTAAAAATAACACACCAAATACTATAATCAATCATTTGTGAATAATTGACACTTGCAAGGTGAATTTGGGCATCAAAACTTAATATACAGTATGAAAATGAATATTTATTTAGAGATTTGCTAAAAATTACAGTGATTTTTTTTTTTTTTTTCATGTCATTACATTGTTTAGAGAATAAGAAACAAATAAAAAAGATTATTTGTTTGAAAAATGATATTTTATTCATATGTTATGCAATGTCCACGTGATTGGATGACATGAAATTGCAGGTATAGACAAAAACAATTGGATTTTTTTTCATTCACCCATAAATTTTTATTTTTCAGGATTTTTTTTAATTCAAACTTTGTTTAAAGATGATTCTCAACTATGTTATGAAAGATATAACAGAATGATTTGATATACCATTTTACTTTATGCAATATGGTCAAAATGGCCATACATGTGTTTTCCCATTCAATGCAATGTATCTATATGCTGTATCTAATTTGCATATGAATGTGGTCTTGGTGCAACATGTAATGAAAAAAGAAGTGTAATAATGGGAGTAATAGTTGGCAACATTTTCATAATAATATCTAATATTTCATAGGAATATTGATATGTAATTTCTTTCCCTATTCACTTGTTGTATCTCCTAAAATGCCTGATAAACATGATTTAAGCCCTGGTGTCCTCGACTGAGGACATATATGAAATCAATGCCCTGTTTTGTCACAGAAAGTCACATTTTGATTAGAAACACCATAACATTTTCCTGAGATGTTGATCTATAACAAACAATTTGAAAATTAGCCAGATTCAAATAATAATTACAACATATTATCATATTGCTGAATTTGATCATTTGATCAAGGAGAAGTTGTAGTCTTGGTGAAACCTCGTAACATTGGATATCTCAGAAAAGCCCTGAATGTGGTCTTTACAGGATGCCCAGACTTTGACATGTACGGTGTCAAAGAAATTCACTTAAAAGTAATGTCCTCGTATGAGGACAGAGGGACCCAGGAGGTTAAGTGAGTTTTTTATGACAACAAAGGTAATCTAAATGTAAAAATAAAAGTAATAAAAATGCACAATTAAATATCTAATATTCAGACGATAATAAATATGGAATCGATATACTGTGCACCCCTACCGTTTACTTGAATTTAGTGATAAAATTTATAAAAAAGGCATTAAAAATGCAAAATATATAAATAGATTTGTACGTTTTGCATTTTAATGCCTTTTTTAAACCTTATGATTCAATTCAAATCTTTCTTTCCACATAATAAAAAATGTATAAAACTCAAATAATTTCATGTCTCTATATATATACATTTGCTAAGAGGCCAAATAAATATCTCTCCTCATAAAGTAATGACCATCTGACTATAAATTATTGTGTATATTTCATCATGAAACAGCAGAGAACTGATAATGTCATATGCACAGTTAATGTGAATGCTTTCAAAACAACAGGAATTAGCTCAAAAACCAACCAGTTATTTGTCACTGTCATGTCACTCATTATAATGCGGTTACAGTTTACTGATTATGCTTTTATCAAGTAAGCTTTGCTGTCAATGTGTGAAAACANTCTAAAAGCTACTCTTTTACAACAAATACACGCAAAAACACATAAAAAAACAACAAACTACAGAAAAGTTAGAAAGAGATCGCACTCAAACTCACTTCACGCGCTCCTCTCACACGCACCGCAGACACCCGCACATGCGCGCACACACAGAGGGAGAGAGAGAGAGAGAGAGAGAGGGAGAGAGAGAGAGCAAGCTGGCGCCCAACCAGATTAAGACTTTCACAAAGGCAGAATGAAGGTGTGCCAAGAACGAGTTAGGTCACATCCCAACAGCCTGCTGCCTGCCGAAAGCAGAAATGTTTTACTTTACCTGAAAAATCCAAGATATCTCCGGGGTCTCGGATAAGGAAGTATGTTGTTGTGAAGGAAATGGACTATTCAAGGTGTTCGGGGGGGAAAAGCAGAGCAAATAACATTTTAAAACAAACAATGTTTTGAGCTTGTGTCATAACTCTGAAACACATTCAGACACAGGTCATTTAAGGTCCACCATTACTGTTAACACCAGATGCACAAATTACAGCTGACGGCAACCCTGAAGATTTTGACCCTTTGCTTGTTCCCTAGAGCTCCTTCATCATTTACAAGTCACTGCCCTCCTCACAATGCTGATAAATAACTGTGAGGAAAATTACTTTTGAAAAATGAGAAACGAATGACCTTTTGGCCACGCAAATGCCACTAACAAATCCATGTAATTAGACAACCCCGGGCACCACAAGGATAACAATTAAACCTAACCTCCAAATAATGCACACTCTATAATCATGCAAGGGAAGTCACCCTCAATATTGTGTCTTGAATAAGGCACAACACGGCTTTGTTGTAAGCAGAAGCACAGAAATTGTTTTAAAACTTGCGTGTGATGCTTGAAAAGTAAGCTTGTCCTAGTATATAAAGTTATATGAGCTTGACACCCACCAGAGGGCGAAACTGGGAGCAATAGGGGTATGGCACGCTACTCATGAGATGCTGTTCTGGATGAAGGAAACTGTGTAATTAATGACTAGTTTGTGAGACAGTGCCGCACAAGGGGTTTGACTGGATTTTGCTCTCCTCTTTTGACGAACAAGCTCCCGCCCGCACAGAGAGGTTGTAAGCCCTCCTTTGGTGAGGCGCCCTTGTACCGTGGTGCTGGTGTGTCCTCAGTAATTAATCCCATGTTTGCCATGATGCTGAAACAACCTAGATAGCTCTGGCTGGTAATTGATCTAAAGAGAATGCTTCTCAGACATGGAGAAGGGGGCAGGAAGAAGCATTTGGATATACAATGTCCTCACAAGAGTGAAAGTGAAAAAAAATGTAAGGGGTCAGATGTGCTGTAAATGAATCACTCAACCCTCATGTTGTTCCAAATCTGTTTCTTCTGCAAAACACAGAAGATGATATTTTTCATGGACAACATTGGATCCCATTGACTTTCATTGTATGGGGGGGGGGCAGACATTTTTCAAAATATCTTTTGTGTTTCTCTGAAGAAAGAAAGTGAATCAGGTTTGTAATTACATGAGGGTGAATAACTGATGACATAATTTTCATTATTTGGGTGAACTATTCCTTTGAGACTGAATAGGAATGTCTATTTTTCACAATTCTTCTAATTTATTTTGACCTTCCTGAAAACTAAAGCTTTGTCGTTGTGCAGCCTGGTACACCATCATTATGAATTTTGACCTTTTTGCTAATTTTCTGAATAAAATTACAGTTGGTGGATCTAGCACTGCTGCATGGCATCACATCAAATGTAACCCTTAAAGGATTAGTTCACTTTCAAAAGAAAATTAGCCCATGCTTTACTCACCCTCATATGACTTTCTTCTTTCTGATAAACACTCTCGGAGATATTTTAATAAATATCCTGACGCATCCAAGCTTTATAATATCAATGAACGGGATCAACAAGTATGAGCTACAGAAAGTGCTTCCATCCACATCCATCCATCATAAATGTACTCCACCCGGCTCCGGGGGGTTAATAAAGGCCTTCTGAAATGAATTGATGCGTTTGTTAAAAAAAAGATCCATATTTAACAAGTTATGAGGTAAAATATCTAGCTTCCGCCAGACTGACTTCCCTATTCAAAGTACGAAGAAAGTGTAAAACTCTTGCAGTTCAAAAAGCTTGCTACATCCTACGCCTTCCCTATTCAACTTATGGGAAAAGCTTAACTGACATGATGCCAGTTTACACTTTCTTTGTAAATTCAGTACGGAAGGCGGTCTGGCGGAAGCTAGGTATTTTACTTCATAACTTGTTAAATATGTTTGTTTTTTTTTACACAAACACATTGCTTCACTTCAGAAGGACTTTATTAACCCCCCGGAGCCGTGTGGAGAACACGTTTATGATGGATGGATGTGGATGGAGACACTTTCTTAAGCTCATACTCGTTGGTCCCGTTCACTGCCATTATAAAGCTCGGATGCGTCTGGATATTTATTAAAATATCTCAGAGAGTCAGAAAAAAGAAAGTCATATACACCTAGGATGGCTTGAGGGTGAGTAATGTTTGGGCTAATTTTCATTTGAAAGTGAACTAATCCTTTAAAGTTCATCCAAAAATGAAAATTAAGTCATAATTTATTTACTCACCCACCCTCATGTCATTCATATCCTGAACATAAAATAAGTAATTTTGAAGAATGTTTGAAGAAGTGTCCCATACAGTGTCTAAAACAACACTGGGTTTTCATTGTTAAGATAATTTTATATATATATATATATAATTTCCTGGCACATTTGTATTTTCCTGATGTTTTAAGAGATGAATTACATTAATAATGAGAGGCCGGTATGACCATCTTAATTAATTCCGTACCTTAATTATATGTATTGTTTTAATTATATCTTACGTATAATTATATAAAAATTGCTAGATAATTTTACATTTCTCTCTCTCCCTTTTTCACTTCTAAAACACTAATGCAGCATGAAAAGTAAAATAAAAGTATTTTAGCATTTTTGTGATGCCGTGAGAATAGAAGATGATGGGAAATGTAGTCTTTCTCCTCATAAATTAATGAAATGGATAGGATTTTCTAGTATTCTGACAAGCTTTAACACTCTTATTCATGAAAATAGAGCTGCTTGATTCATTGAGAATCAGAGTTTGCAGGGTTGGGATGCCTGGAATAGACAACTAAACAAAAGAACATGTAATTTAATGAGGAATTTCAGTTTTAATGGGGTGCCATGGGGGACTAAGAAACAGTCAAGAACCAGTATAATGATACTGTGTTGTTGAAAAAACGTTGTGAAGCTGTTTTTATACTTATACATGACAACTGCTCTGGGTCAGTGTCATAGCCAATGTAGATTTGAATGTATCGCTGTGATCGTACTTGTCAAAGGTTTAATGGGCATTAACAAATCTTTGTCATTTAGAAATAAGAAAAAACTAAAGATGTCACAAACATAAAATAGGATCTGTCAAGAAAAGATCAAGTGTTCATAAGTACGGAAGAGGATTAGGGCCAAGCAATAATAAAAAAATAAAACCATCTCGAGATTAAAGTTGTTAAATTTCGAGAAAAAACTCGTAAAATTTTGAGAAAAAAGTCGAGATAAAATGTTGAGAATAAACTCGTTAAATTACGAAAAAAAGGTTGAGATAAAATGTTGAGAATAAACTCGTTAAATTACAAGAAAAAACTCGTTAAATTTAGAGAAAAAGGTCGAGATAAAATGTTGAGAATAAACTCATTAAATTACGAAAAAAAAATCGTTACATTTCGAGAAAAAAGTCGAGATCAAATGTTGAGAATAAAGTCATTAAATTACGAGAAAAAAGTCGTTAAATTACGAGAACAAATTCGTTAAATTATGAGAAAAATGTCGTTAAATTATGAGAAAAAAGTCGTTAAATTACGAGAACAAATTCGTTAAATTATGAGAAAAATGTCGTTAAATTTTGAGAAAAATTTCGTTAAATTATGAGAAAAAAGTCGAGATAAAATGTTGAGAATAAAGTCATTAAATTATGAGTTTATTCTCAACATTTTATCTCGACTTTTTTCTCGAAATGTAACGATTTTTTTTTCGTAATTTAATGAGTTTATTCTCAACATTTTATCTCGACCTTTTTCTCGAAATTTAAGGAGTTTTTTCTCAACATTTTATCTCGACCTTTTCTCGAAATTTAAAGAGTTTTTTCTCGAAATTTAACGAGTTTATTCTCAACATTTTATTTTGACTTTTTCTCGAAATTTAGCAACTTTAATCTCTAGATGGTTTTATTTTTTTATTATTGCTTGGCCCTAATCCTCTTCAGTACATAAGTGAATTAGTTTTCTGACTATTTTCTTTATTTCCCAAAATTGTAGCATCACAGCCCATTTCAAACAGTATCCCTTCTCATGGTATTACAGCACAATATTTCAAAGAGCGTGCAATCATTTTTATCTGGTATGTTAAAAGGCTTGTTCCTTTTTGAGGTTTCTTGCTTGCCTCAACGAGCAAACAGCATAGCAAATAATACTGGGACTGCTGGAATGCTGTTACAAACTGTAGCAACCAGATGGATTTTTTTTTTCCTGGAGTCTCTTATTTTTGTTTGTTTGTTTGTTTGGCTGTTGCATAATTTATTAGACTGTCCTTCACTTTTGCTCAGCTCCACTTCTATGCAAGTTTAATACAACCTACTTCTTCCACACAAGAAAAACTTCTTTACCCCCTTGTTGTCTCGTTCCTGTTTGTGACTTGATACGCAGCCACAGATGGCCTGGATGCCAGAGAAAAATACAAAGCCAAGGTAATGTAATTGTAAAATTTCCTAACTTAAGTGAAAATGGAGTATAATAAACCAGACTACAACAATGAGAGGTAAAGTCAACCTGAGAGAACAAGTGCTGTCTGTAACATCTTTGCTGTTTCTATCTCATTTTTTATACATTTATGCAATATACAATATACGCATGGAATATAGACAAAAATTGCACATTTTCTGTCAGGATATATAGATGTACAGTCTGTTAACATGCACAGTTTTTGTTAGCTTTAGACAAACAGTGGGTGTTTTTGATAACATTTACAATGCACTTCAAGTTGATGAATTTGACTTTTGAGTTAATTAAATATACTGCCTGCAAAGACAGTTTTGGCTGTTTTCCAGCAAAAATACAAAAATCATTAAAACAAGATAAATTTACTAGAGAATTTTTCATAGATTGTCTTTAAAAAAATTTTTTTTTGGTAACACTTAACAATAAGACTGCATTTACACTGCAAGTCTTAATGCACAGATCCGATCTTTTGACCATATCCGATTTTTTGTCCAGTGTGTTTACATTCACTTTAGAAGTGACTGGTATCCGATATCTGTGTTTACATTACTTCCTGCCCCAAAATGATTGTCATTGATAGCTTTACATGCACATAGTAGACCCTCGGGTTTTGAATGGCCATGCGATGAAAATTATTTATATATTTCATGTCGATTGGCCATGATTACCTGTCAGAATGGATAAGTTAACAGCTGTCAGTGTCATGGATATTGCAGCGCAAAATCTGACTGTACGGATATCGACAGGAAAATAAAGGTAATTTGCGCTTGATATTTTATCTACAGTTATTAGTTTTAGAATTCCATTTTTTTAATGAATTCCAGCGAGCTAGGGAGAGAGCGTGTGTGCACGAGAGAGAGAGTAGCTACAGTGAAGCTTTTGGCTTATAAGAAAAACAACAACACGGTGGTCTCTTAAAGGTACAATATGTAATCATTTTGTCCGCTAGAGGTCGCTAGAAGCCTATTCAAAACAAAGGTGTAGCTTGATGACGTTTTAGAGCGGAATCTTGGGACATGTGGTCTCCACCTCAACGGACGGTGCAAAAGAATAGGGATAGGACTCGGGAAGAAATCATGTTCATGGATGAGATTATTAACGTTACTGTAGTATGAAGCAGAGCAGGACGGAGTGTTGTGGGAGCTGAACGAGGCCGCTGGAGCGATTGTGCAACTCACGAGCAGCGGAACGTTTATTATGACACAGTCGCCGGCGCCGCTTCCGCTTTTCCGGTCATGAGTATGAGGTAACACAACTCTGTTTATTTTTAGATACATTTGAGTGTGTTGAAAATATTATAACGTTTCTCTGTGCGTTCGCTCGGCGGCTGCTGTGAGACACTGTTGCACACTGCAGTAAGATAGATCGATTTGAGAATATATTAAATACTGGATGGCTTGTGTTGATAAATGGCATGCAATTAATTTTAAAACGTATTGTATGATAGAGAAAATTATGTATTACTGTTAATAAAAATAAAGCTGCATCTGATTATGCTATGTTAGCTATTTGACAAAATAGTGTTTTTCTCTGAGGCATGGTAAAGCATGGTTTACTCACAAAAAAATCAAATTGATTTAAACAATAAGACTAAACGTGGTGAGCTATATAACAATTAGTTTTCTGTCTATAAATATATCAGAACAGATGTTCCCTTGTCTATTAAAACGTGTAATATTTTAAAGCGTCTTTGGTGTTTCCATGGTTTCAACAAAATAAAACCGAAAACCGAGGGTAACGAGGGTAACGCGGGTATGACGCATTTGACAGGCGACTCCTCACACGTCCCGCAGTCTTGGTTGAAATTGCAATTTTCTCATGATTTACAAATAGTTGGAAACATTTGGGATATTGTAAGTACTCAAGTGAACAAAATATATAACACTGGCCTTGTGGTTTTTGGATATTTTACTGCAAAAATATTACATATTGCACCTTTAAATTAACTGGGCAAAAGTTGAAATTCAGCTGCTGAATGTATGTGTGTGTGCACAGTTTCTTTCTAGAAAAATAGATAGGCTAACGTTAGACATATAAAGTTCCCACCTCAATAGTAAAGCTGCAAATTTTTAGTGTGAGTGCATACAGACATGTCTGCTTCATAATACAACATTAAAGCTACTTTTTAGTGAGCAAATGTGCCGCCCTCGCCTTGTGGTGGCTTGGAATTCCAATGGGAATCGGATATGCGTGTTTAGACGTAGGTCTCATGTCCAGAGATTGGATATGTATCGGATTTAAAACCACATTTGGAAGTGGCTCAGATCGGATGCGAAAAAATCGGATCTCGTGTGGATTTTTGTGTTTACACGTATGCAACTAATTCCGATCT
Source organism: Anabarilius grahami (assembly GCA_003731715.1). NCBI lineage: Eukaryota > Metazoa > Chordata > Actinopteri > Cypriniformes > Xenocyprididae > Anabarilius > Anabarilius grahami. The sequence goes on along the minus strand of RJVU01042612.1, from coordinate 1,069,060 downwards.
ATGTCAGATGTGAGCAAAAGATCGGATTTTTTGTGCCAGTGTAAACGCAGCCCATTTGTTTACATTAGTTAAAGCAACACTATGTAGTTTTTCGACCTTAAAATAATGTCTCTAAAATTATTTCAGTGGTAGAAAAACTCTTAACCAGACGAATTCTACTGCCGCTTCTACCTGAGCAGCCTCCTAGCGGCTACAACCACACTCTGCTAGTTTCGTGTTCAGGTCGGTACACACAGCCCCGCCCATCCCCTGCCAACGGAAAAAATGCGAACTGCTTTATGGCATACGTCACATATTTTACTCATAGCCTGGGTGGAGTTAGCCAACAGCTAACTATAAGATGAAACGATCTAATATGCAAGTCTTAAACATTTTATTCTATTATACAGATTACACCGTTTGCAAACAAGGCTACATACGAACTATGCAAGCAAAAAAAAAAAAAAAAAACTAGGCTAACATACTACCATTCTTTTTGTCATTGTACTTTTCAATTCTGGAGTAATAATAAATAAAACTATGTAATGATATTTGTAGAACATAGTGCTACTTTACCTGGTCGGTGGACATGGTTTCCAAATGATGTTTATGCATTCGCCGGTTCTGTCAGGTTAGTCAACAAATTCATGTGTATTGCGCTGCCCACGAGGAAGCTTATACAGCGACAGTATTTACGACACTGGTAACAGACAATTGCGCTTATCAACCACATGGGGGAACCATGAGCAAATGTTCTATGGTGTTACTTTAAAGCAGGGATGGACAACTCCGGTCCTGGAGGGCCAGTGTCCAGCAGAGTTTAGCTCCAACCCTAATCAAACACACCTGAACCAGCTAATCAAGGTCTTTAGGATTAGTTGAAAGTTATAGGCAAGTGAGTTTTTATCAGGGATGGAAATAAACTCTGCAGGACACTGGCCCTCCAGGACCGGAGTTGTCCATCCCTGCTTTAAAGGGTTAGTTCACCCTAGGGATGGGCGATACCACTTTTTTTGTTTTCGATACGATACCGATACTTTCAAGGCCAATATCACCGATATCGATACCGATACGATACCTCTAATCTGAATTTATAGATTATAAAATTTCTTGAATTATTGAATTAAAATTTTATTGAATTGAGTAAACTAGGTATAACTTAACATTATATTTGAAAGGTATTTTAACATTCAGTATGCCTTAATTGCAATTTATTAGATTATATTTTTGTTTACACATGGTTAAAATGTTTACTTGTAGTGGTAACCATGGAAATCTACAAATACTATAGGCCTAGCTGAACTATGGTCACTGTGGTAATGGTTCATTTTCATAAGGAACTGCCAGTGACAGGCTGTTGCACCCATAATATGCAACCTTTGTATTCTGATAGTGTATCAACATTAGTTACAAAATAGAACATCAATACAAACTTTTAACGTTCAATTTAAATAAATGTAATTGCACAAACTATGTAGGCTACTATTTCATTTTGTTTATTGTGAAATAACTTAAACATATTATGTTTTTCTGTCTTCTGTTAAGCATTGTTCTGCGTTTCCCAAAAGCATCAGTGGTTTCTTACGATGCTAAATGCAGCCCTGTTTGAATGTAGTGTCGGCAGTGAGTAAACGCATTCTGTGATTGATTGGTTCTGACTTGCAACATTTGCGTATGTTCAGATGAGCAGGAAAAACGTTCTACTATACAATTATTCGCTAACATAGGTTATTTGTCCAATTCAATGTATATTGTACGCATTCAATTTATTGTTAAATAAACAAAATCACTGGTAAAAAAAACAACAACTTAGTATCGATATTTTTATTTGAGTATCGATACTTTCGATACTCAACGTCAGTATCGATATATCGATACTTCATATCGATACGCCCATAACAATTCTGTCATTTATATTCACCCTCATGTCGTTCCACACCCATAAGACCTTCGTTCATCTTCAAAAATAAAAAAACAGCTTTTCAACAATATCTAGTGATGGCCGATTTCAAAACACTGCTTCGAAGCTTTACAAATCTTTTGTTAAGACTCAGTGGTTCAGATCGCGTATCAAACTGCCAAAGTCACGCTCCCCAGTGGTGAACTATTGAAATTTCAAAACTTATGATGTATCGAAGCCTTGTTTACCGAAATCACGTGACTTTGTCGCTACGAACCACTGATTCGAAACAAAAGATTAGTAAAGCTTCGAAGCAGTGTTTAGAATCATCTAGATATAGATGATATATCACTAGATATTGTTGAAAAGTTTTTGGGAGTTTTTTGGTGCACAAAAAGTATTCTCGTTGCTTCATAACATTGTTGACACAGGTTGAACCACTGAGGTCACATGAACTATTTTAAATATGTTTTTAGGACCTTTCTGGGCATCTGAAAGTGTTAATTATCTTGCTGGCAATGGAGGCCTCACTGAGCCATCGGATTTTATCTAAAATACCTTAATTTGTGTTCTGAAGATGAATGAAGGTCTTACAGGTTTGGAACGACATGAGGGTGAGTAATTAATGGCAGAATATTCATTTTTGGGAGAACTAACCCTTTAACTACATTAGATAATATGAAATAACAATGAAAACTTCTTCTAAAGCATTTATTAATCTTATATAATGTTATTTCAATATTTTCTAATGCATTATTAAAATCAGATGTTGTCTCTGTTAATATTAATATAATGGACCTTGAGTTAACATGAGCTAAAATTGAATAGTTGTATTTTTATTAACTAACATTAACACAAAGTTTATAAAGATGTCATAAAACTAATATATATTAACTGAGTGGTTTAGTCAAAAAAAATTTTTAGATAATGAACAGATTTAATTTAGGCTTTTATTCACGTTATATAAACATTTATTAACTCACACATCAGTTATGGTAAACGGAAGCTCAAGCATGATTGCTTGACGTGCAAGAACCAATGAGGTTCACTCTCACGTTTTACGCAGCACATTTGAGCTTTGAGCAAGAACCAAATAGGTTTGTTCTCGCACGATAAGCAAGCTGTTTATGTTCGTTGATCAGTGTTTATATATGAAAAAATCCTAAATTCAATCTGTTCATCATATAAAGCGTTCCAGTCTCTTCCGAAAATTTGGACTAAATCACTCGATTCATATGAATTATTTTTACGATCTCTTTATGAACTTTTTGAAGCAACAAAGTGGTAGTTTTGCAGAATGTCATTGGAGGGACAGAAATCTCTTAGATTTCATTTAAAATATCTTCATTTGTGTTTCAAAGATGAATGAAAGTCATGACTCACATGAGGGTGAGTAAATGATTCATTTTTGGATAAACTAACCGTGTAATATCTTATGCAGAGTTGCTTCTCAAGTAAATGTATCTTGTTTCAGGGATTTTTAAATATTTTACCTGCATGCATAATATTACTTAAGTAGCCTACATTCCTAATTAGATTAGCTGCATTAGTTGTCACCTTCTATTTGCCTCAAAATATTATGATATAAATAACCACACTGGAAGAAAAGTGAGGCAAGTCAATAGTTTCACAAACATGCATCTCCATTTGGAAAAGGCATTTGGGCTCTCCTCCATGGCTCAGATAGAGCGATGAGGGGGAATTTAAAATGCATGAGCTGGCTTTTTTCACATTCATTGTTCATCTCCTACCATATGGGGAGCCGAAGCAGGGCCAGAGGTCTCCTCTCACTAAATGAGCCATCTTTCTCATTGCATGGCCTGTGCCTCGCGAATAGGTCAAATCATGTTGCCATTAATATTTGAAACACACTAAATTGAAAAAGATGTTCATATAGAGCATGCCGCTTCCACTCTTCTAACATAATGATACATGTATAAAAAAGTCTTCCACATCAGCTCAGGAGATAGGCTTGTCTATTTCTCGTCGAGCCATTTATCTCGCTTTTTTGTCCACTGATGAATTCGTTCTAGTGACAATTCCTGTCAGAATAATGAAATGCCACCCAAAGTCTGTCCACTGCTTGAATGGGGACATAGCAGATATCTCCCCCAATTATTGTAAAAATTTTCTCACGACGGTGATCCATCTTTTTTTTTCTGAGAGCTTATATTAGTTCACATCTCATTGTGGCTGTGACCCACTCTTGCTGAAGTCTAAATAGCCCCTTCAGCCAGACCTGTTCAATTGTGTTCAAATATAGGTTCTCTGCAAGATAAGAGTTTAATGCCATTGGCTGCCCTAGTTAGATTATGCTACACTGCACTCATCAATGTTAAACTTGAACCTGAGTGTCTTCACTTGGAGATTGTGATGGTCAGTGGTCTGAAATTGTTTCATTTCAGGTCCTTCAGAAGTGACCGTGTTAAAAAAATTACATCATTATAATGCTGCACATATCCTGATTTTTATGATGGCTTAACCATTAAAATATTCAGATTTTTAGACTAATAATATTACAAATGTAATATTCAGAGTCTGTACACTTAATATCTTTGCATTACCCACTTAAATTAACAACTACTTTCCATGCACTGCACAGCTTGACATATGTTTTTTTTTTTTGGAGAATAAATCACGCTGTCACAAGCTAAAGTGCTTTTGTTCTGTTCATTCCAATACTCATATAGTCTAGAAAGGCTACTAAACTTTTTAATTGAAAGGACATTCTTTCTGAAATTTATCTTATGGCATTTTATGCTATATGAGCAAGCCGGTACCAACAGCATAAGTGCTAAGTGTGATACTTCTTTTATACAACAGTTAAAATTAACATTTTAGACACAATCATGCCCATCTATTTCAAGTGTGGATATATGCATAATAGTGGATTATTCCGACCTGCAGCTATCTGTCTTGTATATACACTCACCTAAAGGATTATTAGGAACACCTGTTCAATTTCTCATTAATGCAATTATTTAATCAACCAAACACATGGCAGTTGCTTCAATGCATTTAGGGGGGTGGTCCTGGTCAAGACAATCTCCTGAACTCCAAACTGAATGTCAGAATGGGAAAGAAAGGCGATTTAAGCAATTTTGAGCGTGGCATGGTTGTTGGTGCCAGACGGGCCGGTCTGAGTATTTCACAATCTGCTCAGTTACTGGGATTTTCACGCACAACCATTTCTAGGGTTTACAAAGAATGGTGTGAAAAGGGAAAAACATCCAGTATGCGGCAGTCCTGTGGGCAAAAATGCCTTGTTGATGCTAGAGGTCAGAGGAGAATGGGCCGACTGATTCAAGCTGATAGAAGAGCAACTTTGACTGAAATAACCACTCGTTACAACCGAGGTATGCAGCAAAGCATTTGTGAAGCCACAACACAGACAACCTTGAGGCGGATGGGCTACAACAGCAGAAGACCCCACGGGGTACCACTCATCTCCACTACAAATAGGAAAAAGAGTCTACAATTTGCACAAGCTCACCACAATTGGACAGTTGAAGACTGGAAAAATGTTGCCTGGTCTGATGTGTCTCGATTTCTGTTGAGACATTCAGATGGTAGAGTCAGAATTTGGCGTGAACAGAATGAGAACATGGATCCATCATGCCTTGTTACCACTGTGCAGGCTGGTGGTGGTGGTGTAATGGTGTGGGGGATGTTTTCTTGGCACACTTTAGGCCCCTTAGTGCCAATTGGGCATCGTTTAAATGCCACGGCCTACCTGAGCATTGTTTCTGACCATGTCCATCCCTTTATGACCACCATGTACCCATCCTCTGATGGCTACTTCCAGCAGGATAATGCACCATGTCACAAAGCTTGAATCATTTCAAATTGGTTTCTTGAACATGACAATGAGTTCACTGTACTAAAATGGCCCCCACAGTCACCAGATCTCAACCCAATAGAGCATCTTTGGGATGTGGTGGAACGGGAGCTTCGTGCCCTGGATGTGCATCCCACAAATCTCCATCAACTGCAAGGTGCTATCCTATCAATATGGGCCAACATTTCTAAAGAATGCTTTCAGCACCTTGTTGAATCAATGCCACATAGAATTAAGGCAGTTCTGAAGGCGAAAGGGGGTCAAACACAGTATTAGTATGGTGTTCCTAATAATCCTTTAGGTGAGTGTATTTGCTCTGCCAAAAATTCACTCTGCCAAACAAAGCCAAAGAAAAATTGTGCGTCCCAGAGCAACACACCTCAGTGGCATTCCTGAATGACTCAGTTATTTGAACCAGGTGAGTAAATGATTCAGTGACTCATTCTAAATCAATTCCTTCATTTGTTTCTGAATAAATCAATATTTTGAACAAATTGTTCATATTTATCTAACAGTTTGAGCAAAATATTATCTGACTCAATCAAAAATATCATATTTTGTTTGTAATGAATGAGCGTTTTTAACAAATCATTTAAGTAAATGCATGCAGTGACTCAGTCTAAAACAATCAGTTGCTTTGTTCGTTCCTAAATGAATTAACATTTTACAAATTGTTTGTTCACCGACTCAGACAGTAAACAGCTTCATTTCTCAACGAATTAACAAATAATTTGTTCAACAACTCATTCATAGATAGCCTGTTTGAGTTTGTTTTTGAGCAAATTGATTAAGTGAATGGTTAAATGACTCAATCATAAAGACAGTCAACAGTTTTCTTCTTCAATGAACTAGAGCTTGTAGCGTTTTTAGCATTCCTGAATGAATGAGCATTTTTAGAAACAAATTGGTTGACCTAATTGATTCAGTATCTCACTCATAAAGACACCTTGCGTAATCTAACAAGGAAACCTGCAGAAAGAGTCAGTGAAAGTCCCCACCACTTATGCACAGACTGACAGTCTGTCTGGAAAGTGAGAACAAACAGATGAAACATTCAGTGAAAGGTGTCACAGACGGTGTTTTTTATATATATATTTTTTTGGGGCATTTTGACTTTATTGGATAGGACAGTCAAGGAGAGACAGGAAGCAATAGTGGAGGAGAGAGGGGCACAGGGACGAGAAAGAACCATGAGCCGAGACTCGAACTCTGGTCGCCCGAAGTTGAAGCGCTGCCCAAAAGGCTATGGCTCCGACACAGACAGTGGAGTTGGACTAACATCAGCACTCTTGGAGCTGATCGACCAATCAGATTTGAGCATCACAGAAAAATAATTTGTTCAACAACTCATTCATAGACAGCCTGTTTGAGTTTTTGAGCAAATTGATTTAGTTAATGATTAAATGACTCAATCATAAAGACAGTCAACAGTTTCCTTCCTCAATGAATTAGTGTTTTTAAATTAATCGTTTGAGCGAATGATTCAGTGACTCTTGACACTTGTTATGTTCCTGAATGAATGAGCGATTTTTTTTTTTAAACGAAGCAGTTGACAGAATTGATTCAGTAACTCACTCTCTTGTCGCCACCTACTTGCGTAATCTAATAAAGGAACCTGCAGTAAGAGTCAGTGAAAATCCCTGCCACTAGCGCACAGACTGACAATCTGTCTGGAAAGCGAGAACAAACAGAGAAGAAACAGTGAAAAGTATCACCAGAATGAACAGACACATCACAGAAAAACTGTCTGAAAAACAAATGGCTCAGCGAGGTGTCTGTGTGGCCCTCTTTCTTCTCAGATATTGTCATTGCAGGACCGTCACAAACTTCTGGAGCATTACGAAATATTCCCCATTCTCTTGAACAAAATCAGCAGTGAGGGGAATAATTACTGAGCTGCAAGCTTAGAGTGCTGTTATGGGATTTTTCACAGCTCTATAACTTGCTAACAGAGGTTTAGCTTTGTTGGAGAGCTTCCTGGCACTGTTGACAATTGAGAAAAGCCATCCTTGGATATAAGACTTTTAATAAAGCCAAGGACAGGCCCTCATTAAAAAGTCTCCCTGCATTAACCAGTCTTTCCTTTAAGTGAAAAGCTGGGAATGAGGAATTTGTTCAGCCTTGATTACCTTCCCTATACTTAGAGTGTTATTCTACATGAGCCCCTTATTGCATTAGCAAGGCTTGGAAATGGCTGTCTGTTAATATTAGCGTGCCGTTGGACAGCATGCACAAGCGCACAAATTAAGCATTATAGAATGTGGCAGCAATTGAGGAGCAATTACGTCTGTGGAAGCTTATGGTTTCACAACAAATTAGTTATCACTTTGCAATTAATCTCTTTGTTTCAGGACCATGGCCTATTCTACAGTCTTAGATCCCAGATCTTGCTTTCATGCACTCTTGAGTCACATGGCAGCAACTGCTGTTAATGTAATTACATAAAATATGATTGTCACGGAATAATTGTTATGAGAATAATGTTTTGATTACACTAATTTCCTCAAAGGAATAGCAATTTTCAGCACAATTACCATATATTACAATTTCTGAGAAGCAGATAGTTATATCAAGTGATTTTGCATTAGCTTTTTAATTCGAAATCAGTAATGAGATAAGTCACAGGCCTATACTTCCAAGCCACAATTTTTTTTTATGTTGTGGCATGACTGTACGCCCCTCATACTTTAAAAAAAACACAGGTTACATTTTCTTATCAAGAACCAAACACAAAATTATTCTTTTGATGCTTGAATTTTCATGTAACGATTGTGAAATTTTACCCCCCAAAAAAGTGTGTGTGTATGTGTGTGTGTGTGTGTCTGTCTGTCTGTCCGGCCTGAAAAAACAAAAAAACAAAGTTGGAAATAACATCACAACATTTATTTCCATCAAGCATCAGTTTTGATCAAGATCTTGTACTGACAATGCAAGAGTCATGCACTCTGTAAAGTCTACTCCAGCACATCCCAAAGACTTTCAATGAATTTAAGGTCTGGACTCGGATTTGTCATCCTGGAACAATGATCCAGTCACAGACTCTTAAGTATTTGCCTATTTAAATCCAAAGAGCGACATTTTATTTTTTTTTTCTGTTAACTATTACTTTTGCTCAGCATACTCCTAATTACTGCTTATGTTAGTAGGTAGTTGTTAAGTTTAGGTATTAGGTAGGATTAAGGGATGTAGAATATGGTCATGCAGAATAAGGCATTAATAACATTATTAATACCCTATTCTGCATGACCATATTCATATGTTATCGCTTTTGGGTCCAGTTCTCACTATTAACTAGTTGCTTATTAGCATGCATATGACTAGGATATTGGATGTTTTTTAGTACTTATAAAGCACATATTAATGCCTGCATCATGTGGTATCTAAATTAAAGTCAAAGATATGATGTAATATCACTGACCCTTAAAAATACTTGTAAAACCTGTAGTCTTTTTTGAAGAATGGGTTACTCCAGGAGGTTTGTATGTTCAGCAAATAACAAAATAATTAATAGATTTTTATGCTATAAGGACCCCCAAATACAAGACATGAACACTCAGACAGCTAGCATAATGGTTTGAACAAGTAGGAATTATTTTAACTTCACATTGAATGACTGAAAGCTATTAATTACTGTACCATTTTCCATTCTGAAGCATTATAATCACTAGAGTAAATTCACAGATAACCACATGGATAAGATTAGAATGCATTACATTTCAGAATGTTTTCTGGTTAAGCCAGCTGTGATTATTCCTGGTAAAGGTGTAATTTATTACTTGTGTGCACTGAAAGGTAACCAACCCACTGAGATGCTGCATCAACAAAGGCTTGACCTGAAAGGATGTCTCTCTCACCCAGCTGGACAAATAACAACTGTGTCTGGGCAACACAAATGGGCTTGGAAAATAGCTCAAAGTGCCTGTGTTAAAAGAAACATTCAACCCTCTTGCATTACCAGGCGCTCTGGCTTTCGGGCAGAAAGCTGAAAATGTCATGATCTCCATTAGCAACGCAGTATTACAGGGGCATGACAAGAGAAATTCAAGCTTAATAGCTGGTTGCGCAGCATAGCAAAAATTTTTTTTTTTTCTAAATTTGATTCACTTTGGACTTATGAATCTCTCTTGAGCTTCTGGTAAACTACCATGCAATATGTCACCAATAATAGAGGAAAACTGTAATGCACACAAATGGTTGCACCCTAAATCAAGGTTCTTCAACCGGTGGTCCACAGTGGTACTGCAGGGGGTCCGCCAATTAATGTTTGATCACAAATAATTTTTTGTTAAAAAAAATAATACATGGATAAAAATCACAACATCAAACTTAAAGGTGCAATATGTAAGAATTTTGCAGTAAAATATCCAAAAACCACTAGGCCAGTGTTATATATTTTGTTCAGTTGAGTACTTACAAAATTCCAAATGTTTGCAACTATTTGTAAATTGTGAGAAAATTGCAATTTTAACCAAGGCTCCGGGACTTGTGAGGAGTCGCCTGTCAATTGCGTCATACCCACGTTACCCTCGGTTTCTGGTTTTCCGTCCAAAGACGCTTTAATATTTACATGTTTTAATAGGCAAGGGAACAACTGTTTTGATATATTTATAGACAGAAAACTAATTATTGTTATATAGCTCAACACGTTTAGTCTTATTGTTAAAATCCAATTTTTTGCGAGTACTATGCTTTACCATGCCTCAGAGAAAAACACTATTTTGTGAAGTAGCTCACATAGCATAATCAGATGCAGCTTTATTTTTAAATACCCAAAACCGCGCCCCTAAACCTAACCGTCACTGGGGTTTAGACAAATCGTACGAATTCGTACGAGTGAGGTTGTATGAATTCATACGAATTAGCCTCCTCGTAAAATAAGTAGGAATTGGTCGTGAGATAGCGTTTTCATTTCCCATAACCCCGTACCTGGTCCTAATTACCCACACACCTTTTCTCCATCTCCTGGACTATATATAGCACACTCAAACTCTCACCCATTGCGAAGTCTTGTTTTGCCCCGGCTGACACTACTGAGCGGTTTTCCTTGTGATCTGTATTCTTGTGTATGACCTTGGACTGTTTGTTCTCATTGTGATTGTTTGCTGCCTACCCTGTTCATTCCCTGCCTGGATTTCTGGATTACTCTGCTTTGTCTGCCGCCTGCCCTGACCCTTGCCTGTCCCTGTGTTACGGTTGGCTGTTGTACAGATGAAGCGTTCACGGACTTTCCACAAATGATGGGTTTTATTGGAAACACGAGGAGAAACAACATCNTTGTTCTCATTGTGATTGTTTGCTGCCTACCCTGTTCATTCCCTGCCTGGATTTCTGGATTACTCTGCTTTGTCTGCCGCCTGCCCTGACCCTTGCCTGTCCCTGTTTACGATTCTGTTCGGTCTTGGCTATTGTTATTGCTGGTGTTTGACCTCTGCCTGTTTGACTATGATTGTTTTAATAAAGCTGCACATGGACCCTATCAAGTCTGACTCCTCGTTACAGAAGCATTTATTAATATGATATTCTAAAATTGATCTAGCTTACTGCAGTGTGCAACAAGTGTCTCACAACAGCCGCTGAGCGAACGCACAGAGTAACGTTATAACAATTGTCAACACACTCAAATGTATCTAATATGATAAACAGAGCTGTGTTACCACATACTCATGACAGGAAAAGCGGAAGCAGTGTCGGCGAATAATAAATGTTCCACTGCTCATGAGGCGTGTGTTGTGCAATCGCTCCAGCAACCTCGTTCAGCTCCCACAACACTCGGTCCATGAACATGATTTCTTCCCAAGTCCTATCCCAATTCTTTTCCACCGGCTGTTGAGGTGAAGACCACATGTCCCAAGATTCTGCGCTCAAACTTGGCATCATCAAGCTACGCCTTTGTTTTGAATTGGCCTCTAGTGACCTCTAGCAGACAGAAATTATATCACATATTGCACCTTTAAATATAAGCACCATCAAACGAAAGAAAAAACACCCTCAGTTGATGCTGTAATAATATCACACTGGCATAATGATTTGGCAAACGCTCCAGTTTGTGTTTGCGCTCTGGAGAACGTCAAACGTTTCTTTTTAAAAAAAAGTGTTTTTTCAGCGATGAGAAATGTAGCCAATCACAGTCATGTTTGTTGATCTCTTGAATGCAATGGCCAATCAGAAGTGTTTCAGAATCCGCTCACAGGTCAAAATGCATTTTTTGTTCAGTGTTGAGTTCTGCACACGTGCAAATCCTCTCATTACACAAAGACTCGATGTACGGGTAAGTATACAGGTCCTTCTAAAAAAATTAGCATATTGTGATAAAAGTTCATTATTTTCCATAATGTAATGATAAAAATTAAACTTTCATATATTTTAGATTCATTGCACACCAACTGAAATATTTCAGGTCTTTTATTGTTTTAATACTGATGATTTTGGCATACAGCTCATGAAAACCCAAAATTCCTATCTCAAAAAATTTGCATATTTCACCCGACCAATAAAAGAAAAGTGTTTTTAATACAAAAAAAGTCAACCTTCAAATAATTATGTTCAGTTATGCACTCAATACTTGGTCGGGAATCCTTTTGCAGAAATGACTGCTTCAATGCGGCGTGGCATGGAGGCAATCAGCCTGTGGCACTGCTGAGGTGTTATGGAGGCCCAGGGTTGCTTCGATAGCGGCCTTAAGCTCATCCAGAGTGTTGGGTCTTGCGTCTCTCAACTTTCTCTTCACAATATCCCACAGATTCTCTATGGGGTTCAGGTCAGGAGAGTTGGCAGGCCAATTGAGCACAGTAATACTGAGTAAACCATTTACCAGTGGTTTTGGCACTGTGAGCAGGTGCCAGGTCGTGCTGAAAAACGAAATCTTCATCTCCATAAAGCTTTTCAGCAGATGGAAGCATGAAGTGCTCCAAAATCTCCTGATAGCTAGCTGCATTGACCCTGCCCTTGATAAAACACAGTGGACCAACACCAGCAGCTGACATGGCACCCCAGACCATCACTGACTGTGGGAACTTGACACTGGACTTCAGGCATTTTGGCATTTCCTTCTCCCCAGTCTTCCTCCAGACTCTGGCACCTTGATTTCCGAATGACTTTGGACCACTGAGCAACAGTCCAGTGCTGCTTCTCTGTAGCCCAGGTCAGGCGCTTCTGCCGCTGTTTCTGGTTCAAAAGTGGCTTGACCTGGGGAATGCGGCACCTGTAGCCCATTTCCTGCACACGCCTGTGCACGGTGGCTCTGGATGTTTCTACTCCAGACTCAGTCCACTGCTTCCGCAGGTCCCCCAATGTCTGGAATCCTTCCTTCTACACAATCTTCCTCAGGGTCCGGTCACCTCTTCTCGTTGTGCAGCGTTTTTTGCCACACTTTTTCCTTCCCAGAGACTTCCCACTGAGGTGCCTTGATACAGCACTCTGGGAACAGCCTATTCGTTCAGAAATTTCTTTCTGTGCTTACCCTCTCGCTTGAGGGTGTCAATGATGGCCTTCTGGACAGCAGTCAGGTCGGCAGTCTTACCCATGATTGCGGTTTTGAGTAATGAACCAGGCTGGGAGTTTTTAAAAGCCTCAGGAATCTTTTGCAGGTGTTTAGAGTTAATTAGTTGATTCAGATGATTAGGTTAATAGCTCGTTTAGAGAACCTTTTCATGATATGCTAATTTTTTGAGATAGGAATTTTGGGTTTTCATGAGCTGTATGCCAAAATCATCAGTATTAAAACAATAAAAGACCTGAAATATTTCAGTTGGTGTGCAATGAATCTAAAATATATGAAAGTTTAATTTTTATCATTACATTATGGAAAATAATGAACTTTATCACAATATGCTAATTTTTTGAGAAGGACCTGTAGATTCATTTTGCAGTGTAGACAACTTTATTGATTTTAATGGAACTTTGTGAGATCGCAAACTGAGATGAGTGAGAGCTTTTTAGTGATTGTAAAGGGAGCTTTCGTAGCTATGCACTGAATAAAAGTTTTTTTTTTCCTGCTGCTAATGCTGAGTTGATACTGCATGATTTTCAAAGTCGTCAGATCACTGTTCTTTTCACACTGCATGACTATCTAGGTAGCATTCAGTCGCTGCTGTGTGCACATTGCAAGCTGGATTGGCAACAGGGGGGTTCATATGGCATGACTTTACAATAGGAAGACACCTCTCTCTGGTTCGCAAAGTACTTTTCACAACCAAACACACCTGAGAAGTGATAAGGAAATAACGCAATGAGGCTGGAGTTCTTGTGCGAGATTGGAATTGTTTTTAAAAATGTTAGCCTGCAAGAAGCTTGCAATCCAAATTGTATGTGTGCTAATTTGCAGTGAAAAGGAGAAAAATAAAAAGAGATTATTGAGGAGGAAATGGTTGGGGAGATGTGGGTCTATAACTCCTCCATGAACTTCCCGTTGCCCTGTATCTTGCTCTCTCATTGGCTGTAGGTCATCGCCGATGTCATTTTAAAGGATTAGTTCACTTTTAAATGAAAATTACCCCAAACTTTACTCACCCTCAAGCCATCCTAGGTGTATATGACTTTCTTCTTTCTGATGAACATGATCGGAGATGTTTTAATAAATATCCTGATGCATGCAAGCTTTATAATGGCAGTGAACAGGATGAGTATGAGCTGAAGAAAGTGTCTCCATCCACATCCATCCATCATAAATGTACTCCACACGGCTCCAGGAGGTTAATAAAGGCTTTCTGAAGCAAAGCGATGCGTTTGTGTAAAAAAAATATCCATATTTAACAAGTTATGAAGTAAAATATCTAGCTTCTGCCAGACCGCCTTCCTTATTCAACTTACGAAGAAAGTAAATGTAAAATGGCGTCGCGTCAGTTACACTTTTTCCGCAAGTTGAATAGGGAAGGCGTAGGACGTAGCGTAAGCTTTTTGAACTGCAAGAGTTTCACACTTTCTTCGTACACTGAATCTTCAAATAAAATGCGGCATTCACTCTCGAAATTGCAATTGACATTATTAATTTTATTGCAACATGTATGCATGTTATGATGCATAAATCTCAATTTTAACCATGAAAAGTAATATAGAGACAATTATGCATGTGCAACAATAGCATGCATAATTCTAATCTACTGTCTAACATAACTATCATAATATGGTTAGCTTCTATTAATATCAAAGGCTATATAATATGTAGCTCTGTTTGACACATTTTGTGTCAGGGTCCCTGCTCTATCGCCTAAGGAGTCTTTGCCCTGAAAAACGTTAAAGACCCTTGCTCTAATTTTTAATTTTTTTTTTTTCCAGCTAGTGCAGTACCTAAACACAACCTGAAAAACCTTACTAAGGCTAAACCTACAATTCATGACAACCCTTAACAAAACCTTTTAATCACAATGATTTACAAACAAGGACATTTATGTTATGTTATGACAAGGATTTATGTTTCTTTTTATACATTTCTACTCCAACACAATGTCTATACAGATACTTTTAACAAAGATAAGGTATTAAATGTGCATCAATCCAAAAATAGCAGTATCATACCCAGCTAGAACCAATGATTGCTTCTTAGAAATCAAAGAAGCAGTGGATAAGACATGTTAATTGGCTTGGCACAAAATGTTACACTATTCATTGGCATGAAGNCTAAGGCTAAACCTACAATTCATGACAACCCTTAACAAAACCTTTTAATCACAATGATTTACAAACAAGGACATTTATGTTATGTTATGACAAGGATTTATGTCTCTTTTTATACATTTCTACTCCAACACAATGTCTATACAGATACTTTTAACAAAGATAAGGTATTAAATGTGCATCCATCCAAAAATAGCAGTATCATACCCAGCTAGAACGTCTCAGGTTACGTATGTAACCATAGTTCCCTGAGAACCAGGGAACGAGACTCTGCGTTTGACGGAAACGCATTGGGGAACGCCACGTGACTCAGGTGTCGAAAAGCACTATACAAAACTCCAATTCCTATTGGCCGGCGACAGCCCATGACGTCATACGGCGCGACCCGGAAGTATAAAAGGAGCGCCCGGAGAGACAGTCTCCATCTATCGTCTTGAGGGACTGTTCTGAAGGCAGGCAACCTGAAGCATGGCAAGGAAACGCAGAGTCTCGTTCCCTGGTTCTCAGGGAACTATGGTTACATAGTAACCTGAGACGTTCCCTTTCGAAAGGGAACTCAACTCTGCGTTTGCCGGAAACGCATTGGGGAACGATATACCCACGCCGCCATGCTTGAGGGGAGTGCCTGCCAGTAATTGGCTGAGACAAAGGCCCCAAAGCAGTTCTCAAACTGCCCAGCAAACTCCCCCTCGGGTCACACCAGGCTGTCAGTGACAGCATTCCCTTTGGCCAACAGCCCAAGCTGAACTTCCAAAGGCTTCTACCTTTCTCTTTTAACAAATAGAGCCTAAAGAAATCGCTAAGGCGTCTGGAACCCATCTTTCAGTGAGAAAGTGGTCCCTTTAAGGGAATGTGGCCAAGGAACCAAAGGGAACCTCGACCAGCCACTCTTGAGGGGAACGGGGTCACCCTCATTGCCACCAGGGAGGCCGACCTGGTCTTCTAGGGGAACAGACTTAGTCCAGGCCAACCCTGTCTGAATACAGAGCCTCCTAAACGCATTCTTCTTAGGAAGATAGTAGGTAAGAGTGACTGCAGAAAGGCAGAAACCAGCTCAAACCCACGCGTAGAGACGGGCATCCCGGAGAGCAGAACTCAGCTAAGCGCTATGAACCCTCATATCGAGGGGAGATAATCCACTCACCTAGGATCTACCCAGTGCTTAATTAGNACCGACAGTGCAGTGACACAAACAGTCCCGAAAGACGAAGAGATGGAGACTGTCTCTCCGGGCGCTCCTTTTATACTTCCGGGTCGCGCCGTATGACGTCATGGGCTGTCGCCGGCCAATAGGAATTGGAGTTTTGTATAGTGCTTTTCGACACCTGAGTCACGTGGCGTTCCCCAATGCGTTTCCGGCAAACGCAGAGTTGAGTTCCCTTTCGAAAGGGAACCAATGATTGCTTCTTAGAAATCAAAGAAGCAGTGGATAAGACATGTTAATTGGCTTGGCACAAAATGTTACACTATTCATTGGCATGAAGTGGCCCAACACCCTACACTCTTGTCAGCACTAGTTACACACTGACATACGTTACAATAAATGGAAGATGGAATTTAAAGGGAACTTCAAGTCAGCATTAAACGGAAGTTGGGACAGTCTTTTCTTCCCTATTGTGACATATAGCCGAGTGAAACGGCTTCTCAAACAAGAAATAATGTGGGACGGGACTTGATTTTGTCTACTGGAAATTGATCGGATCATTAGATATTTGTGGTTTGCTATCTAATAGTTAAGTCTGAAGTCACACGTCACTGTTTCTGCGTCCAAACATTCTATCAGATTTCAAAAGCCAACAATCAATCTAGTGAGTGACAGGTTGTCCCGCTATCATACCAAGAGATGTTGCTGCAAGTGGGAAGCAAAGTTATTTTTGTCATGATCACGTATTGGAGTGCTAAACCACTAGAGGGCACTCCAACACAGACTTTTGTCACTGTTTAGAACTTCATTTCCCATAACCCACTTCCCGGACTCATTATCCTTCATTGCATTCAGCTGTTTTGTGTTTGTTAATTAGTGTCTGTCTATTTATACTCAGTTGGTTCTACCTTTGTTTGTGGTTCGTTGTTTTGTTACATGCAATTTTCATGAAAGTTTACAAGGGCACATTAATTAAAANATCACGTATTGGAGTGCTAAACCACTAGAGGGCACTCCAACACAGACTTTTGTCACTGTTTAGAACTTCATTTCCCATAACCCACTTCCCGGACTCATTATCCTTCATTGCATTCAGCTGTTTTGTGTTTGTTAATTAGTGTCTGTCTATTTATACTCAGTTGGTTCTACCTTTGTTTGTGGTTCGTTGTTTTGTTACATGCACGTTGTATTTCTGGCTTTTTGTTTGTGGACTGACTACGTGGAGTTTGACCCTTGCCTGTCTTGGGATTTACGTTTTGGATTTACCAATAAATGCTGCAACTGGATCCTAACATCTTGTCTGTGTGCATCCGTGACAATTTTCATGAAAGTTTACAAGGGCACATTAATTAAAAATAATGTGCAAACATAAATCATTTAAAATAAATATGGCAATATTCCATAAAAAAACAAGAATTGTCCATTTTGATCTCACAAGGGGCTTTCGCACAGAATAGTTCTAGGAACTTATATTATATTACAGGAACTAGCCACTAGGATAGTTAATTTCTCCCCCGGGCCATGTTCCTGGTTGCGTTCGCACTGGCAATAGGCACTCAGAAGCGACCGACAGCGGCGTCTTTAAGCGCAGCATTTACAAATGCTAAAAACGGGTGAATGGAGGATGCTGTGATTGGAGCTGTGTTTGTTGTGTGTTGTGGGTTTCGTGATAATGGAGATGGAATGTACACGCGTAATTTACGCAACTGAAAGTGCAAAAAGTGGGGCTAAGAGACAAAATTTCCTTTGACAACTTTTAGTATTACATATCATCGAGGTGGAGAAAAGAACACAACCCTGCAGACAACAGGTAAATGCCTTTATCGCTGTTTTCCATGTTCGTAAATATGTTTACATGGCTTTTTAAAAATGCCGGGTGCCGGTGTTTGACATGCATTTGACCAATCAACGTACACTTACATCACTGATAGTTTCCTAACAAAGTTGAGTATAGTTATCCCTCCAGTGTGAGGAAGATCCATTTAGATCCGCTCTGATGGATAGATCTGTTTAGATCCGCTCAGACGGACAACAAAAAACTCCCTGAAACTTCCTAACTCTTACATCCAGATAGCGGTATTCTCTGTTTTTACTGTTATTTTTATTTCTTATACGTTCCATTTTTAGTATTATGTATTTGGTTCTTCTTTATGTAAAGCACTTTGAATTACCATTGTGTATGAAATGTGCTATACAATTAAAATTGCCATGCCTTGCCTATAGTGCTGGTTTAGACCCTACTCTGAAGTAGGAGCTAATTTAGTTCCCCCAAAAGGAGTTCCTAGAACTAAAATCGTTCCTAGTTCCTGTGGTGTGAACACGGCAAAATCCGGGTACTTTAGCCAATAGTTCAAGGAACTATGAAAGGCTCCTCCGGTGTGAAAGCCCCATAGAGACTTTAAAATGATTCATAGTGCTGCTTCAAACTTCAAGAGTTATTTTCACCTTTAAAGACATTAAAATAAAGGATGGGAATAATTCAAAAAATATTTTTAAAATGTTTTTCTGTATATTCATTCACTCAAGGTAGGCGAAAGTTTGTTTTCTGTGAAAGCTTAATGGAACTTTAGAATTGACGAGACGAGTCATTGATTCTTTTAATAGCACTTTAGTGTGTTAACTGTGTGTTCTTTTTCAGGAAACCCATCTAAACACTTTTTGAGGACCACCCCTGGCTAATGACGTTTTTGGAAGAACTTAACTCATCAACCCTGGTCGTATATACCTCACGACTGACAAAAGTGCCAGAAACTGTCCCGGAAATTAACACTATTTGTTTGATAGTGGCCTGACACAGTATGATAGCTGGGTCTCACACGTCTTGTGAGAGTCACGTATCAATCACAGATAAATGTGTGGCGAGAGCCGGCAGCTCCATGGTGGGGATGGAAAGGAAATGCCACTCCGCCGTTGTGCTTTTTTTAGAGGCTGTGCCTGTGAGGGAGAGATGTGTTAAACAGGAGTGCACAAACACCTCCTAGCCCCCATGCGATAAACAGGATTGATGTTTGCGAGCAAGACATTTAACTTGATCCAGCAGTGCTTGAGAGAAATCATTTAGCTTCACTGAGCTGTCGAGAGCCTGTGAAAGAAATGTTTTCCAAACCAATTTTTCTCCTCTCTATCCATTAACTATCGGGAAATTGTTATTGTTTACAGAGGAGGAAGTTCATCTCTTCTTGCATATACAGTAAAATTGCTATGGTCAGCTTATACTAGAAGATGTCATTCTTTCTTGCTAAGAAACATTCTGTGCAGAAACAATGGGTTTTTTAAGCAACGTCACACAAGTGCCAAAGGCCTGGGTATACTTCATTTTCCAAGCTCCGTCTAGCGCACAGTTGCGCGCAAGGCATTCAAATTACAATCCATTGACTGTAGTGGACCTTTACTTATTATCGACCGCTCAGATCACTCGCACATACAGTGGGAACGGAAAGTATTCAGACCCCATTACATTTTTCACTCTTTGTTATATTGCAGCCATTTGCTAAAATCATTTAAGTAAATTTTTTTTCCTCATTAATGTACACACACCACCCCATATTGACAGAAAAACACAGAATTGTTGACATTTTTGCAGATTTATTAAAAAAGAAAAACTGAAATATCACATGGTCCTAAGTATTCAGACCCTTTGCTGTGACACTCATATATTTAACTCAGGTGCTGTCCATTTCTTCTGATCATCCTTGAGATGGTTCTACACCTTCATTTCAGTCCAGCTGTGTTTGATTATACTGATTGGACTTGATTAGGAAAGCCACACACCTGTCTATATAAGACATTACAGCTCACAGTGCATGTCAGAGCAAATGAGAATCATGAGGTCAAAGGAACTGCCTGAAGAGCTTAGAGACAGAATTGTGGCAAGGCACAGATCTGGCCATGGTTACAAAAAAATTCTGCTGCACTTAATGTTCCTAAGAGCACAGTGGCCTCCATAATCCTTAAATGGAAGACGTTTGGGATAACCAGAACCCTTCCTAGAGCTGGCTGTCCGGCCAAACTGAGCTATCGGGGGAGAAGAGCCTTGGTGAGAGAGGTAAAGAAGAACCCAAAGATCACTGTGGCTGAGCTCCAGAGATGCAGTCGGGAGATGGGAGAAAGTTGTAGAAAGTCAACCATCACTGCAGCCCTCTTTATGGCAGAGTGGCCCGACGGAAGCCTCTCCTCAGTGCAAGACACATGAAAGCCCTCATGGAGTTTGTTAAAAAAAACACCTGAAGGACTCCAAGATGGTGAGAAATAAGATTCTCTGGTCTGATGAGACCAAGATAGAACTTATGGTCTTAATTCTAAGCGGTATGTGAATGAATGAACAATATAGGCTATATTTTAGGCACAATATTGTCAGTTGCTTTGTTTATTCTTGCTCCATCAATGAAAATATGTCCAAAAGTCAAAGAATCAACTAAATTATTATTTTCAATATATGCTGCCACTTGGTAATATTATAAGAAAACATGGAATTAGTTTCCACTGCTATGCCGATGATACTCAGTTATATATTTCATCACACCAGATGAAATCTCTAAATTATCCAAATTGACAGAGTGTGTTAAAGATATAAACATTGGATGACTAGTAATTTTCTTCTATTAAATTCAGATAAGACTGAGGTATTACTTATTGAACCAAAAACCTGTACACAGAATCTCTTAAAGTAAAATTTGCATTTAGAAGGATGTACTGTTACTTCATCCTCTACAGTTAAAGACCTGGGTGTTATATTAGACAACAACTTGTCCTTCGAAAATCATATTTCATATGTTACAAAAACAGCCTTCTTCCACAGAAACATCGCTAAGCTACGGAATATGTTATCTGTTTCTGATGCAGAAAAGTTAGTTCATGCATTCATGACGTCTAGACTAGATTACTGTAATGCATTACTAGCTGTTTGTCCTGCATCATCAATAAACAAGCTACATGCTGCTATGCTAATTATTCTCCATTTGCTTTTTTGTTTTATCTCGGGATGCCTGTCCCGAGGTGACTAGAGAGTACATCAGCTCCAGTTTGGATCCAGCCTCTTATGAAGACTGCTTTGGCCAGAGGAGAACTGGCCCCCCGACTGAGTCTGGTTTCTCCCAAGGTTTTTTCTCCATTTTTATCACGTTTGTCACCTGATGTCACCTGTTGGAGTTTGGGTTCCTTGCTGCTGTCGCCTTTGGCTTGCTTAGTTGGGGACACTTGATATTCAACAATGTTTTTGATCTAGCTGCATTGACACTATTGTATGCGATCTGAACTGACCTGGGCAGCGTTTCCCAAAAGCTTCGTAAGCCTAAGTTGATCGTAGCTCCATTGCCACCATTGTTTTTTCCAGTGCTGATATATAGATAAATGAACTAAATTAATAACTATTGGTTTTTGCAACAGAATGAATCAATACTGAATTTACTTGAGCTGGAAAATGACACCGTTTTCTTTGAGAGCTGCTGTGCAGCCAAAATTATTTACCAGTTATCACTGTAAAGCTGCTTTGACACAATCTGCATTGTAAAAAGCGCTATATAAACAAAGGTGACTTGACTTGACTTGACTTGAAGACTTCAGATGCCTCAACACCTGTGAAGAGACTGCACCAACCCCTGCGAGGACTTCAGATGATGCAAACTCTGGATCAACATGCTCCATTCCAAATTTTGCTATATATCCTAATTGTTGTTATCATGTATTCATTACTTCTATGAGCTCATTGTTTCTACCTTAAATTAATATATTGCTTCAATTAAATACATTGTTAGCTAACTGCGCGATTTGTATATGTACATTTCTGAAATTACATAATTTGGACACAGTCACCTCTGATAACTACAGAGCCCCGCACATTTAAGAAAAAAAAAAAATTTGTTCGCACGATTGTAATGTTGACATGCATTTTCTGTAAAGCAGCTTTGAAACGATATGTATTGGGAAAAGTGCTATAAATATAAATGTGAATTTAATTTAATTTAATCGGACGAGTGAATGATTCACTGACTCTCTCGTAGACAAATTTTTTTGGTTCCTGAACTAATCAATATCTTGAATGGATGACTAAGGGTGCGTTCACACTTGTCATGTTTGGTTCGATTAAAACGAACCCTGGTGCGATTGCTCGGTTAGTGCGGTTCATTTGAACATATGTGAACGCTGCCATCCGAACCCTGGTGCGCACCAAACAAGCGGACCGAGACCGCTGAAAAGATGGGTCTAGGTCCGCTTCCAAACGAACTCTGGTGCGGTTCGAATGATATATGAACGCAACACGGACCAAAGACAAGTAAACGAACCAAAAACAGGAAGACGAGACCCTAAAAAGGACAGAATCCTCACGCATGTCGGTTTTTCTCATCATAGTCGCGAGTTTGCCCATGACAGGCATCAGATGCGCATCTCCACGCAGCAGATCGTGTGTGTGTGTGACGGATGGATTCCGGCCGCTGTTTTGACTACTTTACACATTTTATAAGCTCTTCACGAGTTCCCAGCTGGCCAAAATACCATCACATGCAGGCTACACACATACAACGAGTGCATTTACCTCAGCACACAGCATTGTTTTGGATGTTCGGTAAGTTCCGTCTCAAAATAGGCAATACGTCATAAAATCTGACCAATCACGTTGTGAATGCATCTCTATGCCTTAACCCTCTACTGCAAAAAGCAGTTCTTCTCTGCTGTGACATAGTGGTGTATGTTACAATTTTTGCGCATCACTTTGGGTGTTCCTGTGGACTCAGGAACCCTGCATCTTCCCTTCTTATAATACATTGTGGCCAATGTGAGGTATTGTCCAAAACCTCCTCAAAAAGTACCCCTTATCGCACAACGTTGCCCTGAGGCAACAAAAAGAAAAAATTTATTTCTGAACATGCAAAATAAAACTTCATGAAACCTGACAAAAGGCTTCTCTATACCTTCATACACACACACATATTTTTTATGTACAGTTCATGTTATTTTAAATAAGATTACTAAAGCAAATAATCTTGCCTTCTTCTCACACCATGTGCTCATGTGACCATGTGTCAGAACAGGACGTCCCACCTTTAAATGGTGCTTGATAGTGACTCCCACACCTTACTGGACTGTTCTTTGGTACTTTCTCGACATTTCTAATTGGTTGTAATCATTTAAAGAAAAATGTACAAAACATAGGGCTTAAGAAAACTTTCCGTTGCCTGAGGGCAACGCTGTGCTGTAGAGGGTTAAGGTTCGGTATCTTTTGGTTCGGTGATAAAATTGCCAATCTGAACGCTAATCGGACCAGGACTAAATGTTTTTTCTTCTTCTTTGGTCCGGACTAAATTAACCAAACAAACCGAACTACAAGTGTGAACGCACCCTAAATGATTTATGCTTGGACTCACTCATAAGCACAGTCACTTGACATAAACTCAGATTCCACCTACTGGTGCATTGATGTAACCTGCAGAAAGTCAGTCAAAAATCGCTACCACTAATGCACATACTTACTGTATGTACCTGTAGGCATAGTCTTGTTTAAAACACACAAAGACAGACAAGCAGAGTGATACAAACAGTGAAAAGTGCTGTTGAACACTGTTCATTTAGATTTGAGGACATGAACTAATTGTTGTGTATTAGTTGGGATCACTGTGCCAGTATGCATTTTAAAACTACAGTATATCAATATATTTGACATTATAGCATACAAACAACCCCAGCTGAGTACTGAACGCACACAGAATGGACAGTACTTCCAGAGCGGAGAGAGTAAAGTCTAGTAATCCAAGAGATCTATAGTTTGCAGCATGAGTGGCCCTAAAATAGATCAGGCCTGGAAGTCAATATTGATTGTTCAGGGAGCTGCCAGTCCATGTGCCTGCGGTTTCTTTTAGTAGATGCCAAACCCCGATGGACATCGAGTAGAAATCAGAGCCAGATTTGCTGCAGTAGATGGATTGCACAAGGTTCCTTGTCTTGACACACCCCGGTGCACACGGCATTCATTTAGGCAGTCGGGTTAAGAGCCAGATTCCTCTAGAGATAAATGCAAGGCCTAATTGGCACTTGAAATGGTCATGTTTCTTGTGCAAAACGGAAACATAAGAACTTTAAATGAACTCAAACATCTTAATGGATTGGGCTGCACATGAAGGGCTGACAATTTATGGTCTGTGACCATGACAACTACATTTTTTGAGTGGCTGCTTAAATGTATGGCCCATCTCCAGGGTTTTCAATTGTACAGTAATAAACAGACATGTTGCAGTATGACTATGGGGAACAAAAGCCATACATTTATTTATACATATTTTTTTATTATTATTTACATCTTCTGTTTGGGATGACTAATTCAGGATGCTTTATGGAGGTTTCATTAATACAAAGTCAAGTCAGTGTATGCTGTCAATAAGTTAATTTAAAGCTGTTAACTGCTATTGACCGCATCTCACAGGGACTCTGCTGGAGCTGTATTGAGTCTTTCCATCTAAAAGGCATGTGTCTGTTTTCAGGGGTCAGAAAGTTTGCATTTAAGTGTATTTTTTTTCTGTAAATCTAAAAGCTGAGGGCTTTGAGTCCATAAAAATAAACCAAATTAATTTGCAAAAATGAACACACCGAACTCAACAAACTGGGTGTTTCTATAGGAGTAATTTTCATTAATCAACTTTTTATTTTTCTCATATGAATGTCACATTTTAACTGTCTTAGAATTTAAAAAAAAAATTTGTTTACCATGTCTTATTTATTTTTGCTGCTTTTCAAATGTATTTTGTTCAAAAAATATTTTACCCTTTCACCAAAATGTTAGTCTTACAAAATAAAATTCACATTAATAAAAATATAAATTATTACATTGTTCCTAAATTATTTCAATATGTATTATGTGAAAATGATTTTAATTCTACTTTTTTAAAGTAGAATTTGTACAAACCCGATTCCAAAAAAGTTGGGACACTGTACAAATTGTGAATAAAAAAGGAATGCAATAATTTACAAATCTCATAAACTTATATTTTATTCACAATAGAATATAGATAACATATCAAATGTTGAAAGTGAGACATTTTGAAATGTCATGCCAAATATTGGCTCATTTTGGATTTCATGAGAGCTACACATTCCAAAAAAGTTGGGACAGGTAGCAATAAGAGGCCGGAAAAGTTAAATGTACATAAGGAACAGCTGGAGGACCAATTTGCAACTTATTAGGTCAATTGGCAACATGATTGGGTATAAAAAGAGCCTCTCAGAGTGGCAGTGTCTCTCAGAAGTCAAGATGGGCAGAGAATCACCAATTCCCTATTCCCTATTGCTTCACCAATAGTGAAGCAATATCAGAAAGGAGTTTCTCAGAGAAAAATTGCAAAGAGTTTGAAGTTATCATCATCTACAGTGCATAATATCATCCAAAGATTCAGAGAATCTGGAACAATCTCTGTGCGTAAGGGTCAAGGCCGGAAAACCATACTGGATGCCCATGATCTTCGGGCCCTTAGACGGCTCTGCATCACATACAGGAATGCTACTGTAATGGAAATCACAACATGGGCTCAGGAATACTTCCAGAAAACATTGTCGGTGAACACAATCCACCGTGCCATTCGCCGTTGCCGGCTAAAACTCTATAGGTCAAAAAAGAAGCCATATCTAAACATGATCCAGAAGCGCAGCCGTTTTCTCTGGGCCAAGGCTCATTTAAAATGGACTGTGGCAAAGTGGGAAAACTGTTCTGTGGTCTTCTTTTTGGAAAACTGGGACGCCATGTCATCCGGACTAAAGAGGACAAGGACAACCCAAGTTGTTATCAGCGCTCAGTTCAGAAGCTTACATCTCTGATGGTATGGGGTTGCATGAGTGCGTGTGGCATGGGCAGCTTACACATCTGGAAAGGCACCATCAATGCTGAAAGGTATATCCAAGTTCTAGAACAACATATTCTCCCATCCAGATGTCATCTCTTTCAGGGAAGACCTTGCATTTTCCAACATGACAATGCCAGACCACATACTGCATCAATTACAACATCATGGCTGCGTAGAAGAAGGATCCGGGTACTGAAATGGCCAGCCTGCAGTCCAGATCTTTCACCCATAGAAAACATTTGGCGCATCATAAAGAGGAAGATGCGACAAAGAAGACCTAAGACAGTTGAGCAACTAGAAGCCTGTATTAGACAAGAATGGGACAACATTCCTATTCCTAAACTTGAGCAACTTGTCTCCTCAGTCCCCAGAGGTTGCAGACTGTTATAAAAAGAAGAGGGGATGCCACACAGTAGTAAACATGGCCTTGTCCCAACTTTTTTGAGATGTGTTGATGCCATGAAATTTAAAATCAAATTATTTTTTATTTAAAATGATACATTTTCTCAGTTTAAACATTTGATATGTCATCTATGTTGTATTCTGAATAAATTTCCACATCATTGCAGTCTGTTTTTATTCTCAATTTGTACAGTGTCCCAATTTTTTTGGAATCGGGTTCGTAAATTCCTAAACAAATTACAACTTTGAGAATAATATGCATTCGGTAGATGCTTTTATCTAAAGTAACTTACATTACATTCAAGCTATTTTTTTCTTCAATTCATGCATTCATGGGAATTGAACCCATTGAGTTAGCATTACTTGTCAATGTGCTAATGTTGGATATACAGGAAGGCTTCATTTCTAGAAGTCAGTGTACTTGTTTACCAAGAGACACCCATGTCAGTGAGGAGTTTATTAGAGATGAAATATGAAACATTAAGAATTTAGCCCTGTAAAACCCAAATTTAGAAAAAAAATGAGCAACATTTTTTTTGACCTCTCAGATATTGTTTTAGGAGGCCTCTGATGTAGAAATGAAAGATTTTTTCCAATTTTTTTTACATTTTAGTAAGTTTTTAGGGAAATGTTGTAATATTGCAACGTTGGGCCTAGTTAGGAGCAGAATTTCTGTATTTGAACTCACTTTGTCTGAACAGATATACACTGCATTCCAAATTATTATGCAAGTGACATATCAGTAAGATTTCAGTACAATAAACATTCAGATTTTAGTTTTTCTAAGAAAATGTTTGTTTGTTTATTTATTCATGTCTTTTTAGATAACTGGTATCAATCTCAGACAAAATAATTTGCCAGGTCTATGGAAACCCTACTTAGAGGTTGTTCCACATTATTAAGCAAGTCACAGTTCTCATGCAACATGGGGAGGAAGAAAGATCTTTCTGAAGATGAAAAGCATAAAATGGTGCAATGTTGTGCAAAAGGCATGAAAACAACTAATATTGTGTGAAACTGAATGGAGATTATCGAATTATCATAAGATTTGTGAGTGATTTAGAGCACTGCAGAACTCGGTCAGAGAAAGGCTTCTTAATGAAAGTTCCTGTCAAAAAAATGAATTGTTTTAAAAGAGCAGCTATAAAAAAAGCCAGTGTTGAGCAGAAAACAGGTATTTGAAGCTTCTGGTGTCTCTGGAGTCTCAAGAAGCTCTCCATGCAGGCTGGCAGTTGTGCGTAAAGATGCATTTCAGCCACTCCAAACCAAACCTCACAAAGAGAAACATTTACAGTGGGTGTAGAAATACATGAAAAATAATTTTTACATAATTTTATTCACTGACGAATGCTGTACTACAATGGATGGTCTAAATGGATGGATTTCTGGATGGTTGGTGAATGGCCACCACGTTCCAACAAGACTGCGACGTCAGCAAGGAGCTGGCGGTTGATGATTTGGGCTGGGAAATTGGGAAGTGAGATGGAGGGTATTTAAATGACTTTTGCAAGATATTTGGAGTTCATAACTGGCCATTTTCAGCTATGGTATAAAAAGGAGGATAGTGCATAGTACAATGCACTATTGTACAATGCACTATGTACTATCCCATGCTGCAAAAAAACACAGCAATAAAACTGTTTGAAAATGTATTTCTACACCCACTGTAAATGTTTCTCTTTGTGAGGTTTGGTTAATGGTGGCTAAAATGCATCTTTACGCACAACTGCCAGCCTGAATGGAGAGCTTCTTGAGACTCCAGAGACACCAGCAGCTTCAAATACCTGTTTTCTGCTCAACACTGGCTTTTTTTTATAGCTGCTCTTTTAATAAAATAATTTTTTTTGACAGGAACTTTTATTAATAAGCCTTTATCTGACCGAGTTCTGCTGTGCTCTAAATCACTCACATATCTTATGATAATTCGATAATCTCCATTCAGTTTTCACACAATATTAGTTGTTTTCATGCCTTTTGCACAACATTGCACCATTTCATGCTTTTCATCTTCCGAAAGATCTTTCTTCCTCCCCATATTGCATGAGAACTGTGACTTGCTTAATAATGTGGAACAACCTCTAAGTAGGGTTTCCATAGATCTGGCAAATTATTTTGTCTGAGATTGATACCAGTTATCTAAAAAGACATGGATGGATAAATAAACAAACATTTTCTTAGAAAAACTAAAATCTGAATGTTTATTGTACTGAAATCTTACTGATATGTCACTTGCATAATAATTTGGAATGCAGTGTACAGAGCATTTAAGCATTCATTTGCAGGGTTGATTGCTTACATAGCCCCATAACAGTATATATCATAGTAATAATCACACAACCATCATATTTTTTATGAATAAGCATTTATTAATAAAAATACTGAAAAAATGTGTAATTATAAAACTTTTGCTTCTATCACTTTCAATGTGGTTTGAATGAAGTCTGTGTTTTGGAGTGATAGTCCCTAAGACAGGTATTTTCATGAGAAGCACAGGCAAACATTGCACTTGCTACACATTTGTGTATCCATTATAGCAGTGTCTGCAGCGTCCTGTCTTCGTCTTTACTGGGAAATGTGCAATAATGTCTTTGCGTATGCACTTGCTACACATTTGTGTATCCATTATAGCAGTGTCTGCAGCGTCCTGTCTTCGTCTTTACTGGGAAATGTGCAATAATGTCTTTGCGTACATCCAGTGGGGGGTGGTCCGATGACATCTTGGCATTCTGAAATGGAAAAAGTAAAAAAATAAATAAGTGAATAATACATATGTGTCTTATATTGTAGTAGATAAACTGAAAGAATAGACAGGGTGGTAGACCATGTGTCGAGGGTAGAGATCTAAGTATTATCCATCAAAGTATTATAATTTCAATGCAAATGCTAATCAAAATTCCAATACTGTCCGGCTATTATGCTCTCTACTTATCATACTAAAAGGAACACATGCATCCCCCCAGAGCACTTACAGGTTCATATTCAAGACCATTCACACCTGTCCCTGAACAATGCAACAGGCGATATCCGCGGGAGGCTAAATGCTAACCACAGAATTACGGTAAGCCATGGTCATTTTTTCAGCAAATGGTGCTGAACTAGCAACGGGGACATGGACACAGAAAAGTTTACATTACATTGACACTGAAAATACTTGCTTACCTTGAATACGCGACGAAGTTGCACCGAAGAAGCCCAGGCCAAAACGGATCAAGCGCGAAGTTCAAGTGACGGTTATTTCAAATGACTGTTGTGAGAAAATTCCAGAACAGCGGGGGGCGGGGGAAGGGGTGTGAACCCAGAACATGGGTTACTCTTTGAAAAATAACTCAGAAACCTAAACAACCCAGGAATTGGGTCAAAGTATTAGCCCTATAACCCAGAAAATGGGTTAAAGAAATAACCAGTTTTTAGAGTGTAGGGCACCTAGAGACTGAACACGTAATACATATGCACATGACGTCACCGTTTTCACACATTTGCGTTTTTATTGTTTACATGGAGACGATAACTATATTGCTTTCAAAAACTTTGAAACCCATTTGCGTTTTTAGGCCACCAAAATGCAGTTGTTGTGTAAATGAATGGGCAAAACGCATAAAAAGTTTTCCGTTTTTAGTTTAGTTTTAAACGGTGTTGTGTAAATGGCCCCTACAACACAAATGAACTAACAGAACTAACAGAACCCTTTCAGCTAAACAATAATAATGATAATTTTGTGCATTAAGGATAGAAGGACCAATAATGTTTAAAATGTCATTTCCATCACAGAGTTGTCTATGTACTGTAGCACAATACATCTTTTGCTTTAATACATAAAATACATAAATGAGAAAATACAGAAACCACACAAATTTCCTGTGATGCATGTAAAACACTGTTGAAAATTGTTAATAGACAAATTAAATAAAGTAGTAAGAGTGTAAAAAGTGTGTTTTTAGAGAGTCCACAGGGTCGAAAGTGCCTAGCTAAAGAAACACACTGATTTCATTACTCTATCTTTATTCAGTATTTATACCGTCACATCTAATTGTCATATAATAATGAAGTTCTGCAATATTGAGCAGAATCTGTTCTATATTTTTCGCTCTATATGATTTACATTCTCTTCTCCCTGTCTGAAAAATAATTACCATCACACTGCTTGTCCACCATGGCTGGCTGGGTGGCCTCCCACTATTATGAGAATTCCCCAGTTAAATACTCATGGCCAATTTAGGGGAAACTCCTTATATATTTAAGGCTAATTATTCTGAACTTAGCAGTAGGCCATCTGGAAAAGCTGTCCTCAATCTGGGAGCGGAGACTAGCTGCACTCATGAGACTTTTACCAGGGTAATCAGGGCTGTCGTCAAGGGGGGGCAACCAACAATGTCCCAGGCCCCGTGATGGTGGTCTATTTATCTCAGTCCTGTGAATTTTAGCAATGGTCCTGGGTTAGATTACTATAGAAGCTTGTTTCCTCCATGGAATAAAATAAATAAATAAAAAGTTAATTGCGTCTTTTTATCTCAATCCTGATTTTTTTTTTCTTACAACTGCGAGTTTACGTCTGCAATTTGAATTTTTTGATTATGCAATTATCTTGCACTTCTTTTTTTGTTCCTACCACATAAAAATTATAAAAATTTGACTTTTTTCTTGCAAATGCGAGTTTATATCTCACAATTTTTCCTCAGAATTGCCATTAAAAATACCCAGATTATCAGATATAAACTCAGAATTGTGATAAAATAAAAAATACAACAAAAAAGGTAATTGTGACTGTTTATATCACAAATCTTTATAGAGTTTATATGTCATCATAATTGTGACCTTTTTATGGCAATTCTGAGGGAAAAAGTCAAAAGTCACAATTACTTCTTTTTTTTTAAATCCAATGCGGAAATAAGCTTCCATGAATTACATCTCGCTATTATTATTAATTTTTTGTTTCTGCCACATAAAAAATAATAAGTAGTTCACTTTTTTCTTGCAATTGCGAGTTTATATCTCACAATTCTGAGTTTTTTTCCTCAGAATTGCAATTAAAAATATCGGAATAATCAGATATAAATTGTGTTAAAATAAAGAATAAAAACAAAAAGGTAATTGCGACCATTTATCTCATAATTCTGACTTTTTTATGGCAATCTGAGAAGAAGAAAAAAAAACTCAAAATTGCGAGGAAAAAAAGTTAAAATTGTTGGATAAAAAGTCACTATTACCTTCCTTTAGCTTTTTTATTAGTTTTTTTCTCAGTGTCATTAGAAAACATCAGAAATTGTTTGCTTTCTCAACCTTAACAGTTATAATGGCAAGAACCAGAAAGAAAGAGAGCGAGAGAGAAAAGAAGGAGAAAATGTGTGAGAGAAGGAGAGAAAGATGAATGGAACATTTGGGGGCGACTGGGACCACCCAAAGTGTTATATCCTGTTAAAAGCACTGCCCTGTACAGGTTGATTCATGTGGTAGCTTCTCAGAGACACGTCTGGTCCCCGTCCAATTACTATTCCGAAATACGTCAGGGGACCGGCCTGCCACAGGTGACTACCACACTGACTCAGAGACACCTGTGTCTTCTGGGCAACTGTGGCAGGTGTCTCAGATCTCTGGATTGACATAATGGGTGAGAGAGGTGGTAAAAGCAGGGTTATGGATAACTAGGTCACACTGGACCTGTGCTTTATTTTAACTCTTGTCTTACAGGAAAAGAGCAACCTACACCTGCAGCCAGGGCCCAGCAAGCATCACCCTCAGGCTGAGCAGCAAATCCAGCACATGCATGATGATTTATTCATTGCAGATCTGATGAACTTTTGCAGCTGCAAACTGCACTGGAAGAACAATAGCTTTACAAACTTTGCAAAACAGGGAAAACAGTCTAAATGTCAAGCTGAGATGTTCATAACTACCGTGACATCTTCCAATAAATAAGACGAACAAATGGTCATATTTTGATTATATAATAAAAATATTTTATGTTAAACAATTTATGTTTAAACAAAAACTAAGCTCTTTAAATATGAGGTCTGAAAGTTTTCTGACGTTTGTGTCAAATTGTGTCCGGGAAATGAATAGTGTGGGTGGACAGTAAAAAACTGTGCAAATGTTATTCTATTTTGTGCCCAAAGTTCAAGTTTTCACATGAAGTTACTTCATGGGTCAGAGACTAAATTTAAATTTGAACTTAATGCATTTCATCTTGAATAATGCTTTTGTTTTGAATCTTCAAGTAAGAATATATTAGTTATTATAATATATTATTAAAAACAAAATATTTTTGGAAATATTTTATACATTGGTTAAATACATTTTTTTTGTAATTTTTTTTCTACAATAGCTTCAGCTGAATTTCTGGAATGTATGGCCATGGAAGTTTGTGATGCCATATACATGTTTTAAAAGAATATTGAGAAAGATTTTCATCGCTATCTATAAAGCTTTCTATAAAAAAGTTAGTGTCCATGCAATTTAGGCTCATCAGTAGATGTAATTGTCTCATCTCTTTGCTTGTTAACTTTGACTCACCTGGGATTTCCACTGAATGCTAACAATGGAATCTGCAAGAACTTCATTTTCCTATCAAGATTAAAATAACAGCTGAGCTCATGTTAATTGTCTCTGGGCGTAAGTCTCTGCCAGGAATGCTGGAAGCGATTGAGAATTTTTAATGTAATGAACTACAAAACCATTAAAACTCAAATGTATTGTATATTGTATAAGAGTTTCTTCTTTTTCTTCTGGAAAACATGCCCTTTTTTTCCCTTTTTTTTAATCCATGGTGTCTTTAAAGGGATAGTTCACCCAAAAATGAAAATGATCCCATGATTTATTCACCCTCAAGCCATCCTAGGTTTATATGACAATCTTCTTTCAGACGAACACAATCCGAGATAATATATATTTAAAAATATCCTTAGTCCTCCAAGGTTTATAATGGTTGTGAATGGCTGGTCAAATTTTGAAGACAGAAAAAATGCATCCATCCATAAAAAAAAGTAATCCAAACGACTCCAGGGATGTGTTTTTGTAAGAAAATTATCCATATATAAAACTTTATAAATTTGAATAACGAGCTTCCGGCAGACGACCGCACGCAGAATGCGCAAGTTGACTAGAGCCAAATGAGTAATCCTCTAACGCGATGTATGACACAGGATCTTCCGCCCAAATTGATTTGCGAAATATGCGTACTGTCGTCTGCCGGAAGCTCGTATGTTTGAATTTATAAAATTTTATATATGGATATTTTTCTTACAAAAACACATCCCTTCGCTTCAAAAGGCCTTTATTAACCCCCTGGAGTCGTATGGATTACTTTTTTTTATGGATGGATGCATTTTTTCTGTCTTCAGAATTTGGTTACCATTCACATCCATTATAAACCTTGGAGGACTAAGGATATTTTTAAATATATCTCGGACTGTGTTCGTCTGAAAGAAGATAGTCATATAAACCTAGGATGGCTTGAGGGTGAGTAAATCATGGGATAATTTTCATTTTTGGGTGAACTATCCCTTTAAGCAACCACTTTTTTTCAATGAACAAGTCTCTGTAAACACAAAGTTAGAAAAAGTTTGTAAATGTTTCTTTTTTAAAATGTATAAAACAAGAAAGATGTCAGTAGCAGCTGACAAAGGCATTTGACCATTAAATATACCAGAGGAAACAACAAATAATTACAAAAACATAAATAAATAAATAAATACATTGACAATTATGGGCGAGATACATGGAATGAAAGAAAAAATGTCTTGTGCTTTGATGCTAAATGCAGACGTTTATGGTTGCATTAAAGAGTTAGTTTACGCAAAAATGAAAATTCTGTCAACATTTATTCATCCTCATGTCGTTCCAAACCCGTAAGACTTTCGTTCATCTTTGAAACGCAAATGAAGATATTTAAATTAAAATCTGAGAGATTTCTGTCCCTCCATAGACAGTCTATGCAACTATCACTTTGACGCTTCAAAAAGTTCATAAAGAGATCACAAAACTAATCAATATGATTCAAGCAGTTTAGTCCAAGTTTTCTGAAGAAGAGACATGAACTTCTAGAAACTAGAAAACGTCTAGAAAACTTTACTAGAAACTTCAAGGCAGGTGTGCCAAGGCAAGTTAGAGCTAAACTCTGCAGGACAGTGGCTCTCCAGGAAGAGTTTGGACACCCCTGATATAAAGTGATCGAGTCTCTTTGGAAAATTTGGGCTATACCGCTGGATTCATATGGATTCATTTAACAATCTCCTTATGAACTTTTTGAAGCTTCAAAGTGGTAGCTGCGGAGGGACAGAAATCTCTCAGATTTCTTTAAAATATATTCATTTGTGTTTCGAAGATGGACGAAAGTCTTACAGGTTTTTGAAACAACATGAGGACGAGTAATTTATGAAAATTTATCAATTTTTGGGTGAACCCTTTAAACTGACAGATAAAACCTGCGATAATTAGTCTACTATTAAAGCATTAATTTGATGTAAACAATGTCTACATAATTTTCACATATGCAGTTCATAGGGGCGAAATGTATTAGCACTACAGTTACAGCATAAGATAATATTTAAACTTACAACAGTTTACATAAGTAACATTTAAATCTATAACATTTTTATCTCACAATTTTGACTTTTTTCTCACAATTATGAGTTTATATCTCCCAATTTGGATTTTATAAATCGCAATTGTGAGTTTACATCACAGTTCTGAGGGAAAAAAGTCAGAATTGGGGGATATAAACTCGCAATTCTGAGGAAAAAAAGACAACGGGTTTATATCTCGGAATTGCGAGGAAAAAAGTTAGAATTGTGAGATATAAACTCAAAATTATCTTTTTTATTATATTATTTCGTGGCTTCCAGACTGCCACCATGTAGGCTCCACCCACAAACACATCATCGCTGTTTGAAATCACTCAAATGTATTTTGGAGTAAAAAAAAGTTTTCCCCCCTCCCTAATACGTATATACGTACATATAGAAAATGTTGGCATTTCAAATTACCAACCTATTTTTAACTCCAAAGTTGTGTGGTAATTCATTTAATTCATCTCTGAGTTTAGATTAAGGAATTGGCCCAAATGATGTGAATATTTTTGGTGACGCTAAGGTCCAGATGGCTGCTATTTGACACTTTTTCAGGTAATGAGAATTTGGGCACTTGGCACAAAGAATGCACATTTCAGAGAACTGAGAACACAGAGGAGCCATGCAAATACTCTAGTGCAGACGTCATCCTGAGAATCAATTACCATATGAATAGTGCTATTGATTGAATTTATTCACTAATACATTCACTGGATATTTAAAATTAATCTGAACTGTTTGAAATATGTACCTCAGAGACATGAAACATAAGACACAAACAATGGATATAATTCTGACATTCTTGCTTTTTAAAGGCCCAATCAGTAATTTTTATCACTTTAAAATTGAACTCTAAAATTTTAGTTTTTGTGTTAAGCTTTATGTATGTGTCCTGAGCGCTTACATAGGGGAGCTTTATTACAAGTCATATATTTCAGCAGGTACTGTAACCTCATGTCCTATTATGTCAGTGGTCAATATATGATGCATTAGCTCAAGTTAAATGCATAGCTAACTTTACATTCGCCCTCCATTTAACATTGCTCTTTATGCCTTCCATTTTCCTCCTCCTCATCTGGCACCCAGTGTTTGCATTCTTGATAGGCCTGTAAAATATGCTAATTGAATAAGGGAAATGTTCCCAGCATGTTAAGGGCTCACTTTGTAGCTCTGTTTTCATGAGGGATTATGAATGCTGTATTTGAAGGTTTCTAAACCAATTTGTTTGAATAAAAAAAGTTTAATAATCTGTATCGCAACATATATCTAACCCTGAGGCTAGATGTGGCATTTAAAACATGTGCAGTCAGAGTCAACAGTCAGAGGGATGTAAATAAATAGCTTCGGCTTTGACCTTACAGTTCAAGTAGGAGGATATTTCATTAAATCAAGGATAACATTGTAAACCGCTGTAAAGAGGGTTAATCTTAAATACTGCAGGGGAATGTACCGTTACTCTTTCCATATGTTGTACAAGCCAAGAGTTTAATGCAAATCTTTGCTGTTGTTTTCTTTCTGTGGTTTATAATTTATTCCTACAGAATAATCAGATGCAACTTTTCCCAGTACTGTTCTGGGGAATTCAAACTCGCCAAATTAAACCAAACATTTTGCTAACAATTATGCAAATGCTATTCAAGAAACAACTGCAAACAAGCCATAGTGTTTCGAATTTTGTCTCCATGTTTTAAACTTCTCAGCAAAGTTTTGAAAATGACAGTCAATGAGATGCAAGGCACTTAATATAGTGTAATAAGACATACTGAAAAAGTCACCAGTACTTTAAGTTTTTTAAACAGTACTGAATGAATTTACATGTTTCATTCAAAGTCCAATCCGAATCACATCAGCAGTGTTGATGTTCAGACCAACAGCACAAATGCGAGTGATAACGCTTATAAACAACAGTTCAATACGTTAATATTAAGAAACTTACATTTTTGACAAAATATCGGCAGTCTATTTTTGCTCTGCCACTGACAATAGTTCCAGACAAAGCCGCACAGCAGAATTAACATTGCGCGTCTACGTCGTGCGTTTTTGAAAGAATCGATTCAGTTAATTTAAAGAATGAATGATTCAGAATGAGACTCACTCATAACATCAAACAATTTGATCAAATCGTTTGAATGAGACTCACTTATAAATACAGTCACTTGTCGCCACCTACTGGTGTAATGATGTAATGTGCAAAAAAAAAAAAAGGAAGAATGATAGCCACACATAGGGCTATTTTAACGATCTAAGCTCATGGTCTAAAGCGCACGGTGCAAGGTCTACAAGGGTTGTCCCTATTTTCTTAATGAGTCATGGGAGTGTTTTAGGTCGTAACGTGCAATAAACCAATCAGAGTCTCATCCCCGCATTCCCTTTAAAAGCCAGTTGCGCTTGCGCCATGGCGGATTCGCTATTTACATAGTGGAATTTGCAAGCGGAAAAACTGAACGCTTATCTAGCGAGGAAATCTGCTTGTGCACAAGGTTAAATCGCTTGAGCAGACCATCTACAGGAAAAGCCGGATTCCACCAAAGCATTTTTACCTATATGCACACAATAATAATCTTTTACATTGTAATCCTTTTATTTTTTTATATTTGGCATGTTTGTGTGCTGCTGCACATCCCTGTGTGTGTTTTAAGCAGAGTGTACGCACGTTGTGCATATTGGCGCATATTAGTAGCGCACTCTTTAAATAACAAAAAAAATATTGCGCCATTGACTTAGGCCAGTTTTTCGTTGGTCAATAGCGCAGTCTATTCAGTTGCCTCAAAATAGCAACGCGCCAACAATGCACCTGAACACACCTCGTTTTCAGACCAGCACACCCATGGGCGCACAAATGGGTGCAAAATGCATTTGCTATTTAAACAAGGTGCCACAGGACATGAAAATGATAACTGCGTTGGGCTGAAACTAGCAAAAAACACTTGCGTCACGCCTGGCACCACATTGCGCCGAGTGTATGATAGGGCCTATAGTGGCTGCATCCAAAATTGCATACTTCCCTATATTGTAGGCGAAAAACAGCAGTGTCCGAATTCACAGTACTCATAAAAAAGTACATAAAAAGTACCCAAATGATCTACTTCTTACAGCAAGATTCTTCAGTTTGCATACAATGGACACTTTACCATCCCATGAGGCCATAGGAGAGGATTTATGAATAGCAGTGAAGCGACACAACTGATAAACAACTTTACATGATAATGTCAACATGACAAATGCAGTACGTCCATATTACTTTCACATTTATAGTATATATATACTTTTTTTTTCGCAAAGTACTTATTCCAAACAAAAACATGCAAATAATCCTTTTAAAATGACCAGACAAAAGACACCTCTGTGTATCTTAGCATGATTCTAGATAGTAATTATGATCTTCCTCTGATAATTTTTTAACTTTAACCTTGCTGGCTACTCCGCTGTTGCTCCTACAGGTCCTTCTCAAAAAAATAGCATATTGTGATAAAAGTTCATTATTTTCCATAATGTAATGATAAAATTAAACTTTCATATATTTTAGATTCATTGCACACCAACTGAAATATTTCAGGTCTTTTATTGTTTTAATACTGATGATTTTGGCATACAGCTCATGAAAACCCAAAATTCCTATCTCAAAAAATTAGCATATCATGAAAAGGTTCTCTAAACGAGCTATTAACCTAATCATCTGAATCAACTAATTAACTCTAAACACCTGCAAAAGATTCCTGAGGCTTTTAAAAACTCCCAGCCTGGTTCATTACTCAAAACCGCAATCATGGGTAAGACTGCCGACCTGACTGCTGTCCAGAAGGCCATCATTGACACCCTCAAGCGAGAGGGTAAGACACAGAAAGAAATTTCTGAACGAATAGGCTGTTCCCAGAGTGCTGTATCAAGGCACCTCAGTGGGAAGTCTGTGGGAAGGAAAAAGTGTGGCAAAAAACGCTGCACAACGAGAAGAGGTGACCGGACCCTGAGGAAGATTGTGGAGAAGGACCGATTCCAGACCTTGGGGGACCTGCGGAAGCAGTGGACTGAGTCTGGAGTAGAAACATCCAGAGCCACCGTGCACAGGCGTGTGCAGGAAATGGGCTACAGGTGCCGCATTCCCCAGGTCAAGCCACTTTTGAACCAGAAACAGCGGCAGAAGCGCCTGACCTGGGCTACAGAGAAGCAGCACTGGACTGTTGCTCAGTGGTCCAAAGTCATTCGGAAATCAAGGTGCCAGAGTCTGGAGGAAGACTGGGGAGAAGGAAATGCCAAAATGCCTGAAGTCCAGTGTCAAGTTCCCACAGTCAGTGATGGTCTGGGGTGCCATGTCAGCTGCTGGTGTTGGTCCACTGTGTTTTATCAAGGGCAGGGTCAATGCAGCTAGCTATCAGGAGATTTTGGAGCACTTCATGCTTCCATCTGCTGAAAAGCTTTATGGAGATGAAGATTTCGTTTTTCAGCACGACCTGGCACCTGCTCACAGTGCCAAAACCACTGGTAAATGGTTTACTGACCATGGTATTACTGTGCTCAATTGGCCTGCCAACTCTCCTGACCTGAACCCCATAGAGAATCTGTGGGATATTGTGAAGAGAAAGTTGAGAGACGCAAGACCCAACACTCTGGATGAGCTTAAGGCCGCTATCGAAGCATCCTGGGCCTCCATAACACCTCAGCAGTGCCACAGGCTGATTGCCTCCATGCCACGCCGCATTGAAGCAGTCATTTCTGCAAAAGGATTCCCGACCAAGTATTGAGTGCATAACTGAACATAATTATTTGAAGGTTGACTTTTTTTGTATTAAAAACACTTTTCTTTTATTGGTCGGATGAAATATGCTAATTTTTTGAGATAGGAATTTTGGGTTTTCATGAGCTGTATGCCAAAATCATCAGTATTAAAACAATAAAAGACCTGAAATATTTCAGTTGGTGTGCAATGAATCTAAAATATATGAAAGTTTAATTTTATCATTACATTATGGAAAATAATGAACTTTTATCACAATATGCTAATTTTTTGAGAAGGACCTGTAGATCAACCCAATAAGTCCAAATTTGCTCACGTCACAACAGCAGAACAACTGAGTCTCAAAGTGTTAAACAGCTATTTATGATAATGCAAAGTTCCAAAATGCTTTGGGCATTATGCAATTATCCTTTTTTCATAGACGACCTAGGTCGTAAACAATTACATCATGTTCACATCTGTGACTATCAGTGTTTAGATTGTTTGGCTCTTGCCAATGCCAACTGAAAGCTACTACAGATCACAGGTCAGTTAAAGATGATCTGATTCCTCTCACTAGCCCGTCAGTTCTTTCAGCCTCCCTACAGGAAGACGTGACAGATCCAAATTCTCAAAGACCAGCGGATTTGAGAGCAGTTTCTTCTCCAGTGCAGGCAGAGCTCTTAACTCCCACTGCTAATCCCATATTATTAGCCTAAAGCTACTACTCGCTTTCCTGCGTGACTTTCTGTGCTTTTCTCTGCAGAGTATGCTGTCGTCTACTGTTAAATCCTAATACTACACTGACCTGATTGGATCACATTGCATCATATACTGTATGCTTGAGCTGATCTTTTACATAATTTTTACATATAGTTTTTCTCCTACTCTGTTTTCTGGACTTCTTTTATCAACAGTTAGTGCACTGAAATCACAGGCTCATCAGAATTGGGCACAGAACCCAAAGAAGGCAATAAAGTCTTTTTTTTTTCTTTTTAGTTTATTTCATTTCACAAATTGGAAATTTCTACTTTGTGTCATGAAATCAATAAAACCAAATCTTTTCAACCAGCTTTTAACGTATTACATACTGTAGTTTATTCAGCACTACTCTCAGATTGTCATGTTTTGAGAATGTTTTTGTTCTGTTATCATGCTTTTTCCCTGTCTTCAGTTTCTTGGTCAGTTTTCTAGTTTGTTAATTGTTTCAGTTCTCCTCGTGTGCCTGCCTTTTTGTCTCCTTGGTTACAGATTAATTTATTACAGATTAATTAATAAAAGTGTCTTTAGTTCAGGTGTGTCTTGTTAATTTAGTCTCGTTATCCCCTTGTTTGCTGTGTATTTAAGTCCTCAGTTTCAGTCCAGTCTTTGTCCTGTTTTGTTTAAGTTACATGGTGTTGTGTTATATAATTTCCTGGTGATTTTTTTTCCTGTTCCTAGTATTGAATTAAATGTTACTTGAAGATATGTCCTTCATTGTGCATTGAATACTACACCACCAACCGTGACACAGATAAACCATGGTACATATGTGATAAACAGTTTTGATATCCATGGATAAGATGTTGAATTGGAATTTGAAATGAAATGTAATATATATATATATATATATATATAATGTGCATGAATAAGTCATTTGTTATATTGCAATATGTCATCAAAAATAAGAATAATCAATTTTTATCAGCATCCATGTTTATTCACTGATATGCAGAATATGACTACATTATCTTCTCAATTGATCAGTGAAATTTATTTAAACTAATTTTAAAAATACTCTCAAAACACAGCCATCAGATTTTAGTTTTGCTAAGTAGCATCACAAAATACCATCCAGATTGTATTCAAATTAATATTCACATACTGCCCTGACTTTGAGGTGAATTAGTGTTTTTCCAAAAGGAGCTCTGAACTCCAGGATGATTGAAATGCAAGAATAAAATAAAATAAATTATTAAAGACATTCTATGTTCTTTCGCCACCTCAATTCGAATGCATGAATTAATTTGGAATTTAAAAGAAATTCTCAATTTATTACTGTATGATGCACAACTGTGGGATGATTACTGTATATATATATATATATATTTCATGCTTGAGACAAAGTAATGCTACCCTTCAAATAACCTCACAAACACTGGAATTAATAAAAATAGCTTGACTGAACTATGATTGATTTTTCAATCTCTGTTTCTATAAATCCTAGTATAATTTAGCCAAACCTGTCTATTACAGAACAGATCATAGTTTAAAGGGGCTCTATGTAAGATTTTTACTTTAATAAAGCATAAAAATACCCCGATATGTTTGCAGATATTTAGGAAACATGCTAAGTTCACCTACTTGTTTCTCAGAAAAACAATGCTACAGCCAGATATTCTACTTTGAAAATGTGCGTTCAGTGTCAGAATGTCTGTCTTTGTTTTGGTCTGTGTGAAACGTGTGCTGTCAGTTTATCCAATAGTATTTCGACATCACAGTTGGCAGAAAACACCGCGAACTGCAACCATGGAAACCAACAAACAAACTGGTCAGAGAATCACAGATTCTACCTGACCTAAAAGCCTCTGCATCCATCTAAAAATCTCTATGAACAACAGCATATTAAAACAGATAAATCAACTCATCAGCTTACAGTGTTTAAGTCTCCTCAGCTTTCATTGTGAATTGCGCTCCCTATTGTTGCTGGCAACCGCGTCTTTGAACGAGGGGGCGGGCCAAACAATATTTTGAATTTGGACTGCAGTACCTATTTTGAACACTGGGTGTCATTATTACATAGAGGCCCTTTAAAGCTGCTCTCCGTAACTTTTTTATTAAATAATTATCCAAAATCAATTATTGACCAAGTACATAACCAATCAGTGTTCAAAACTCTCTCCTTACCTTAGCTTGATTCACAAGGGTAAGATTGTAATAATGTTTTAAAATCTGAGTGGTACTAGTAGGATTTTGCGGAAAATACGAGTTTGCTGACGTTTGTCTTTGCGTCATTACATCACGTCTGTAAACAGAAAGGAGTCCTGGCTAGTAGGCTATATCGTGTGTGTGGATGGTGGCGCATAGCTGCACCTCAAAACATTAGATTCGTCCACGCTGAGGAGCCGTGCCAATACATAACCCACATAAAGATGATTCCGCAAATAACTGCAATTGCAGGTTTCAAACAGAGATGGCGACAAAGAGGCAAAACTTGGTTTCAGTCTTAGTTTTGACTAAATATAAAGTATTGCAGTGTTTTTGCTTTTGTTAGGCAGAATGGTAGTACAATGTCTCCACCATACACCATATTGATATACTTTTGTTTGCCAGGGAATGAAAAAGTGACTATATATCATCTAGGGTAGACAGCTAACTGAAATTGCAATAATTTCATTTCTGCTGATTTGTATGGC
The DNA here is from genome assembly GCA_003731715.1 of Anabarilius grahami. Classification (NCBI taxonomy): domain Eukaryota; kingdom Metazoa; phylum Chordata; class Actinopteri; order Cypriniformes; family Xenocyprididae; genus Anabarilius; species Anabarilius grahami. The sequence continues at coordinate 1,025,694 of RJVU01042612.1, read as the reverse complement.
AGACAGTTTAGACTTTTATCTGGCATTTCAGTTGAGCAGCATTGTTCTGTGTTCAGTATTTAATCAAGTGTCAGACTGAAGACTAAACAACCTCATCATCAGTACTGCATTGAGCGATCCCTTCTCTGATGTGTTCATAACTTACAAAGCACATGCTGCTATATTAGAAGTAGAGTTTAGAGTCTGGAAGTTTTGGCTGGAGAGCTACAGTATCACCACATGAATGTAAAAAAAAAAAATCCTGGAACCAAGACAACTTTTCAAATGACCTGAGAGTTGAGAGTAAGAGCTGAGTGTCACTGATTATGTTTGTTTTGAATAATTTCAAGTACATTATTTCATTCTCACACTCAGAACCATTTCAACATTACTTTTACCAAAACCAAGTCGCTGGTCAATGGAAAAAAACAAACAAACAACAACAAAAAACCTCTGCACAGTAAAGTAACAGTATAGTTTTTTTTAAAAGTTGAACTTCTTTTAACTTGAGCACTGCGTTTTAAGAGTGCGGTGTCATACGAGACGCTGCAAGAGACACGAGCGCAACGGTCAAACACGTCCATCTAGCTAGTGCATGTTTACATAGAAAACTATGGACTGGAAAAACACATTCACTGTGAACAGCTCTTAACAAGGGCTATTTTTGAAGCTTTGGGAGAACATGCCTGGTGCATATGTGCTGATGTTAACAACGTCATCTTCTTATCAAATCATTCACATAAGTATGATTGGCTGATTCTAGGCTGAACCGGACAAGAATGAAGTGATGTATTGTTCCTGCAGTGTGACAAAGACCTGAAATCATGCTGATCTCTGACACAGCAGGTTTTTGATGGCTCTGTAAAAACGGAACATCATTGCTTTCGGCAAGGTGACGGATGTACTCATCTGCCATAATTCACATTTAATATCTTAATCCCAGAGGTCCATGGAGGAACGTGCTGTGTGTCCTTGCTGTGTATCCTTTCCTCTTCACTCACCATTAAGCACCGCGGCTATGCTCTGTTTCCCAACAGGATAAAACATGAATGGAGCAAATACCACAAACAAGGGTGAACCATTTGAAAAAAGAAAACTAGTATAACAAAAGCACTAAATCACAAACGACATAATAATATTTTGTTCCACAAACACCCGAAGGAAAGCTTTCTCAACACTTTCTCAATCTAAACATAATCATGAAATTTCTAATGCTTAGTTTAATTTTGTGTTGCACAGATGAAAGAGAAAATCACGCAGATTTAGAATGGGTAACACTTTATTTTGATAGTCTACTTTAGACTTTGTACTAACTATAGCTAGGTAACTTTGCAACATGTCAACTACCAGTCATTATAGTAGACTGCCTGCTTAATATTTGCTAACACTTTATTTTGATGCTCCCCCAACAGACATTCTACTGACTATAAGTAATGTTGCAAGTACTGTACATGTCAACTTATTCTACTAACCCTAACCTAACAGTCTACTAATACTCTGAGAGTTAGTTTACATGTAGTTGCAAATTAATGAGAGTTATTTGTAGTTGCAAAGTTACTTATAGATAGTGGACTTAAAGTGGACTATTGAAATAAAGTGTAACCTTGGAATGACATAAGGGTGAGTCAATGACAGCAGAATGTTTCATTTTGATAAAGTATTCCTTTAATTACTGGTGATTATGTTCTATGTATGTGTGGAATGCTGCATTCCCGTGTCCTGCATGCGGTCTTGGGCATCATGCCAGACAAAGATGCTGCTTACCAAACTGCTGAGAGAGGTCAGACAACTCTGGGGCTGAAAAGGCTGGGAAATGTTCATCATAAAATAGCTTGATGCACTATTAATAAACCAAAACGTCTTCCTCAGCCCCAAAAATGCTCATATGCAGGTGAGAAAGTTTTGAGTTCTGATAGTTTATATAGTACACTCTACAAATTACAAAGTTCCAAAAGTTTTTTTTTTTTTTTTTTAAACAGTGATGCCATAGAAGAAGCATTTTTGTATCCCCAAAGAACCTTTGGATGAAAAGCTCTTAAAATAGCCTTTTTTAATTATTATTAGTGCAAAAAAAAATATTTAAATAATCTGAATAACCTTTTTTCTACTTTTGTGCAATGAAAAGATTTCATGGATGTTAAAGGGTCTTCATGGAACCACTGATGCCATTAAATGGAGCCACAATTAATGGCAGAATTTTCATTTTTGGCTGAACTAACCCATTAAAGAACCTTTATTTTTAAAGGATTAGTTCACTTTCAAATGAAAATTACCACCAAGCTTTATTCACTCTCAAGCCATCCTAGGTGTATATGACTTTCTTCTTTCTGATGAACACAATCGGAGATATATTAATAAATATCCTGACGCATCCGAGCTTTATATGGCAGTGAGTGGGATCAATGAGTATGAGCTGAAGAAACTGCCTCCATCCACATCCATCCATCATAAACAGACTCCACACAGTTCGGTTAATAAAGGCCTTCTGAAGCGAAGTGATGCATTTGTGTAAAAAAAAATATCCATATTTAACAAGTTATGAAGTAAAATATCTAGTTTCCGCCAGACTGCCTTCCGTATTCAACTTACGATAAAAAAACGGAACTGGCGTTGCGTTTGTTAAGCTTTTTGAAGTTGAATAGGGAACATAGCGTAAGCTTTTTGAACTGCGAGAGTTTTACACTTTCTTCGAAAGAGGTTTGTTCTTATGTGTCATTCAATATTAGTTGAGCTTTGCTTATGTTTGCTGATCAATGTCTACATGTGAGTAGAAGCCTATAAATTAAATCTGTTCATCATAAAAAGCAATCGAGTCTCATCAGAAAATTTGGACTAAACGGTTCGATTCATATGGATGATTTTTACGACCTCTTTATGAACTTTTTAAAGTGTGAAAGTCTGCAGAAATGAGTTGATTCTTGGGGTAAGAAAAAAAATCAAACACCATCTACATCACCACATGTGGTTGGGGAGGGTTTCAAGATAAAATCCTCTGCTCTCGTCCAAAAACAAACTCCAGCATATTCAGCTTTCAGACATGACTGGAACTTCAAACTTCTGTGGTCAGATCAAACTTTAAAAAAAGAGCTTTTTGGCAGCAAACACCAGATGCTTTTTTTTTTTTTTGCGAACAGGGATAAAAAAGAACCCAGTGTGAATGATTAAATATACTGCTGGATCTTTGAAATTTTGGGCCTATTTTCTGCCAGAAGGTCCTGGACATCTTGTTCAGATACATGGTATCATGAATTCTATCAAATACCAACAGATAAAAAATCAAAACCTGACCGCTTCTGCTAGAAATCTTATAATAGGCCACTGATAGGCCAGTCCCCTGACCTGAACCCTATAGAAAATTGAAAATCAGAGTGTATCTACATGGTCCTGGGAATTTGAAGGATCTGGAGAGATTCTGTATGGAGGAATGATCTTGTCAGGTGTTCTCCAAACTCATCAGGCATTATAGGAGAAAACTCAGAGCTGTTATTTTGGAAAAGGAGGTTGCAAAGAGTATTGAATAAAAGGGCCAACATGTATTGGAGAAAAACATTTACTTCATAAGGAGCTTTTCCCCCCCATTTCCAATGAAAGGTTAGAATTTTTGCAATTTTTTTAAAGAAAACTTCAAACGGATTAACAATGCAGATATATTTTCACAGGCTTCTTTGTTCATATTTACCAAGGTTGCCAATATTTCTGACCAGGGGTCTCATTTATAAAGCGTGCGTACGCACAAAACGGGGCTGGAAACGTGCGTACGCCAGTTCCCACGCAAAGGTTGTGATCTATAAAAAACAAACTTGACGGGAATGTGCGCACCTTTAAGCAAACTTTGAGCCGTGCGTATGAACATTTTGGAGACAGAGCAGTTTGGCGACACCGATGGTGAGCTGAGGGACTGACGGCAGATGAAGGAAAACCACTTTAAATCCTAATTATCAGTCATAATCATAAATACAGTGCATGTGTTCACAATAACAGTTTAAATAAATAAAAGAATGATTTAAACTCGCATGGAAACTCACGTTTCCATTTTGATATACACATTTATATTAATATTACACTTTCACTAATGGCGATAAGCACTGAAATTACATTACGCAGTCATTACGGAGAAGTTAAACAAACGTGATATGAATTCAAATAGTAGATGTGCTACTTTCGATCACTTTCCTGTGACACGCTGTTTTAATGACAGCGAGGAGCGCTGGGAGCACAATAATTCCTCTTTAAACTAAACTGCAGATGTTATACAAAATATTTTAGCGAGAACGACAATCGATGCACACTTAAATTCGATATTATGGAAGACACTGCTGGATTCGGTGGTCGAACGGTCCGTTGTCCAGTTTGAATAGTTCCAATGATAATAGCTTACTAAACCGCAGCTGCAGGAGGTGTTGATGTCGTGTGAAGGATCTTCAAACAATTACCACTGTATATGAAGGATAAGATTTGCACGTTTCCTTTTTAAAATACTTCAGTGAAGCGCTGAGAAAGACAATTGTATTTACACTGCAATAAATAAGTAGGCATATCCGTTTCCACTAAAAAATATAGCCTATAAACTTCCTAAAAGGTATGTTCACCTTATCAGCAAAACTGCATAAATTTGATTCGAATTGTTTAAAACAATTAAAATACTATTTGGCCAGTGGAATGAATTAATCAACTCTATTCTAAAACCTTTATCTTAAGTATTTAATACAATTTAGTTTTTATGCATATTTTGATATATTTATTGATGATTTTTAGCAATGTAATGTGTATGGCACAAATGTTAACCATGGTGTCACGTGGATGGGAATATGTATGGAAATGATATGCAGATGAGGTTATGCATAGTAAAACTGGGCGTCATAAGCTCCATATATGGTGATTTCGGGGAGGAGACGGGGTGGAGATGCACGTACGCACAATCTTCCGTTGACTGGGATTTATTTGTAAAACTAAACTAAAAATTCTTCTTAAGTACTTCTTATTAATTAAATTTTTTTATTTAGCTACCACTTGTAGTACACTATGGGTTCAAGTATACTATAAGTGGTAACTGAATAATTTTTTTAAATATAGAGATAGTATATTAAAAGCACATTTTATTTCATATTTCATGGTGTCTCAAAATAGCACAGTTGAGTACTTTAGAGGTTCTTAAGATTATCTTAAGAAGTACTAAAGAATAATTTTTAGTATATTAAGTACAAAATTAGTGCATGAAAATAGAGCACTTTAAGTACATTATAGAAATTTACTTTTTTTCACCTGGGTTTTAGGGGTTCCCATCATGGAATCTTTTTATGGATTTAGTTTTTCTTAATTTAGTTTTTATGAATTTATTATTTTAATTACATTTTATGAATTAAACAGCTCGTAAACATATAGAACCTTTTTGGCATAAAGGGTTCTTGGTAACACTTTATTGACATATAATGATTATTTATGATTATTGACATATAAAAGATTTGGTTGTAATGGTACATGTTGGTAGACAAAGCGCACAATGATGGAGAATCCAACAAACAGACTTGTAATGAAAATAAACAGAGGCCGTATTCACAAAACATTTTATCTTACCACTAAGAGTTCTCCTAAATAGCAGTAAAAGTTCTTAGCTAAGAGTTTTCTCTTAAAACCTATTCACAAAGCTGCTGAGACAAACTTTTACTAAGGAATAGACTGAAGTCTTAAGATAAGAGTAAGGGTGGGGTTGACCTCGTTGCTATGGAGTATACACACAGTGATTGGCTGATGGGGGAGGAGTCAGCGATTTACTCATAGAAATATTTTAGAATGAGGTGTCATGATTCCACATTAAAATAAAGGTTTTAAAATACAAATGTTGCCCTATTCAAATAAATATTTTTTAATAAAAATGTTGCCATAGTCAAAATAAAATGTTGCCATATTGTTGCCATAAAGGTTTTAAAATGTAGGCTAAGTGTCACTAATTAAACTAGTATATACAGTTAATTGTCCACCTCTTGGATGTCTGCATCTCAAGAGAATGCAGAATTCAAGCGACAAATTATGTTTTATAAACAAAGTTTGGGAGAAACACATTCAAACGGTCTTTCTAATCAGCTCGAGAGGAGGAATATATACACAGACGAGAGCCGACTCGCCTATAGTTACTTCGACGGTTTTCTGCATCCCGCTCCTCTCTCGGCTGGGGATACGGGGAGAACTTTGGTTTTGGGCTAAATTTCAAGCTTGGAGCCCTCGATCCCCTTGGACAGCACACCAAATACACTATTCAATCATTTGTAAGTGTGAACTCATGAAAACCACTGGCACAGGTAATCAGACAATATTTATTTATTTGTTAAAGATTTTTTTGGCGTCTCATAGTAGATTCAAATCTATAAATCAAATTGTATTGCATTTATGAAGAAAAGGTTCAGCACCCAATAAGGCTCTATCGCTATTCCCTCAATGCTGTACAGTGTCTTTGGGTGGATTAGGACTGTTTGTGATTTGGTCTTAGTGACTTAGGAGTCCTCTTGACTACTCCTAACGTTTCAGAGATTTAGGAGCTAGTTTTAGCGCTAAAATGCTTTGTGAAATACTCTTAGAGCAAAAATTTAGGACTCCTAAAATTAGGACTGACACGGCCATTATTTTTAAGAGTTTCTCCTAAATCGGCAAGTTAGGAGCTACTTTTAGCCTTAAGATGTTTTGTGAATACGGCCCCAGGAGTACAAGGAAAAACCAACCATAACCACAAACGAGAACCGACCAAGACTGAGGGAGAACACAGGGAATATATACAGAGGAGCAAACGAGACCAATCAACAAGACACACCTGAACTAAGGATACTAATCAATCTGTAACCAAGGAGACAAACAAGTGGCGGGAAACTGAGAACAAAGGAACATGTGACACGGAAAACTACTCGGTTACTTACGTAACCTCGGTTCCCTGAGATACGGAACGAGTACTGCGTATGGGGGAAAAGTCTCCCTTTTTCCCCGCTACTGAAGCCTTTTCAATAACGCAGTGCAACTGCATCGTCATTGGTTCACTCATTGCAAGTTTTTGAACCAATGACGGCGCGGCTTGGCTGCGCGGCCTATGGCGACAGAGCGCGCAAACTTTCCCGCTGAAAGGGGCGGGGAAAAGCCCTATATAAGAGAGCAATTCGCCATAGGCTACTCAGGCCTTAATCGACTGAAGCGACGACACTGAGCACAGCCTAGTGGCACGGCAAGTAACGCAGTACTCGTTCCGTATCTCAGGGAACCGAGGTTACGTTAGTAACCGAGTAGTTCCCTTTCGATACTTCACTCGTACTGCGTAAGGGGGAACGAATTCAACCACGCCGTGCCATGGCTGGGTAACGACTGGACTTGACCGGACACCTAGGGGGGACCAATTGTCAAGTAAGAAGGCCGAAGCCGCCGTCACCCTTGTTGCACTACGAGGGAGAAACTCCAGGGTTTGCGCAAAAGCAGCACCCTTGGGCCGCGAATTTACGATGAAAGGACCCGAGCTTGTAAGGTCGGAACGTCCAATTGATAAAACCTGGCAAAAGTGGACGGTGAGGACCAGCCGGCCGCCTCACAAATGTCTTTAATGGAAACTCCACTGGACCAGGCCCAAGATGAGGCCATCCCTCTAGTGGAGTGGGCTCTTACTCCTATGGGGCAAGGTGTGCCCTCCGAGGAATAACAAAGAGCTATAGCGTCGACAATCCAACGTGAAAGACGCTGTTTTGAGACCGAAGACCCTTTGGTGCGGCCACCAAAACAAACAAAGAGCTGATCAGACTGACGAAAGAGTCGTGATCGTTCAATGTAAATGCGTAGTGCCCTGACTGGGCAAAGCGATTCTTGCTCCTGCTCGCCCGGCACGGGGGGGAGTGCAGAGAGCGAAATGACCTGGGATCTGAAAGGTGTAGAAAGCACCTTGGGGACGTAGCCCATCCTAGGCTTTAGCACGACTCTAGAGTCGCTAGGCCCAAACTCTAGGCATGCAGGGCTAACCGAGAGGGCCTGCAAATCGCCAACACGCTTGATCGACGCCAATGCGAGCAGCAGGGCGGTTTTAAGCGTTAGGGGCCTGAGGTCCGCCAGCCGTAGTGGCTCAAAGGGCGGGCTCTTTAGAGCTCTGAGGACCAGAGAGAGGTCCCAGGAAGGAACAGTAGGAGTCCTTGGCGGGTGCAGCCGCCTAGTACCCCTCAGAAACCTTGTGACAAGGCTGTTCCTTCCTACCGACTGGCCAGCAATTGGAGCGTGGAACGCTGCAATGGCTGCCACGTAAACTTTGAGCGTGGAGGGGGCTCGCCCCGCATCCAAGCGCTCCTGGAGGAAGGACAGTATAGCAGATACGTCACACTTCTCCGGGTCAATGTTGCATGTGGAACACCAGCTAACAAAGACTGCCCATTTCTGCGCGTAGAGGCGTCTCGTGGACGGTGCTCTAGCTTGCGAAATGGTATCTAGCACGTTCCTAGGGAGGTCAGATTGCTCCCATCGAGGAACCACAGGTGTAGAGCCCACAGCTCCGGCCGTGGGTGCCAGATTGTTCCGTTCGCCTGAGAGAGGAGGTCCCGTCTCAGGGGAATCGGCCAAGGGGCTTTCGTGGAAAGCCTGAATAGCTCCGAGATCCAAATTTGGCACCTCCAGAGCGGGGCCACTAACAGAACCCTGTGTTCGTCTTCCCTGACACGCCTGATAACCTGAGGGATCAGGGCAATAGGGGGAAAAGCATAGAGAAGGGTGTTGGGCCAAAGGTGGGCCAACGCATCGTCCTTCTTTGAAAAATAGATTCGGCAATGAGAGTTGTCTTGGGAGGCGAAGAGGTCTACCTCCGCCCTCCCGAAGGACTCCCAAATGATCTGAACCGTCTGGGGGTGGAGCGTCCACTCGTCTGAGGGGAGGTTGCTCCGGGACAGCATATCTGCTCCCAGGTTGTTCTTTCCGGGTATGTGGGTCGCTCTGAGTGACCGGACCCGTGGGGAAGCCCATTCCAGCAGGCGTTTCGCCAGAGCGCATAGGCGGCTGGACGAAAGACCTCCTTGGCGATTGATGTACGAAACCACTGACATGCTGTCCGATTGGACTAGGACATGACGGTCCATCAAATGCGCCTGAAAGGCATGTAGGGCTCGAATTACCGCCAGCATTTCGAGGCAGTTGATATGCAGACGGCTTTCCTCGTGATTCCACGAGCCGAAGGCCGGGCTGCCCTCGCACAGAGCGCCCCAACCCAGGTTGGACGCATCTGTCGAGAGCACCGTTCTTCGTGATGTCGCCTGCAGGGGTACTCCAAGACTGAACCAAGAGGGGTTCGTCCAGGGCTTCAGGGCTGCTACGCAGGCCTGATTGACCTTGAGACGCAGGCGGCCGTGCCGCCAGGCGTAAGGAGGGACCCGGAATTTTAGCCAGTACTGAAGAGGCCGCATACGAAGCAGGCCGAGCTGCAGCACAGGGGAGGCGGAAGCCATCAGTCCTAACAACCTCTGGAAAAGCTTCAGAGGGAGGTAGGCTTTGTTTTTGATAGAAGCCGCGAGCTGCTGGATGGTCAGAGCGCGCTCTGACGAGACTACTGCCTTCATACGGACTGAGTCTAGAACTGCACCCAGGAACGAGATACGTTGAGTGGGAAGCAGTGAGCTCTTGGCGAAATTGACCCTGAGACCCAGACACTGCAAGTGGCTGAGGATTATGGATCTGTGGAGCTCCAGCTCTGCCCGCGAGCTGGCGAGGATGAGCCAGTCGTCGAGGTAATTCAGAACGCGTATACCCATCTGTCTCAGAGGGGAGAGTGCCGCGTTCATGCACTTCGTGAAAGTGCGAGGAGCCAGAGACAACCCGAAGGGTAGGACCGTATACTGGTAAGCCACACCCTCTAAGGCGAATCTCAAGAATCGTCTGTGCCGGGGGGCTATCTGGATGTGAAAGTAAGCGTCTTTCAGATCCAGCGAGCAGAACCAGTCCCCGTGACATATTTGTGCGAGGATCTGCTTCAGCGTCAGCACTCTGAATTTTCGCTTCATGAGGGAAAGATTCAGAAGCCTGAGGTCCAGAATGGGTCTGAGACCGCCGTCTTTCTTTGGAACCAAGAAGTAACGGCTGTAGAAGCCCGACTCGCTCTGCGAAGGGTGAACTATTTCTATAGCCCCTTTCCTCAGAAGAGTTAAAACTTCGGTCCGGAGGACGTGTGCGTCGTCCGGTTGTACCGTAGTTTGTATAACCCCGCCGAAGCGCGGGGGCCTTCTGGCAAACTGGAGCGAGTAACCTAGACTTATGGTTCTCAGAACCCAACTTGATACTCCAGGGATGGCCTGCCAAGCCTCTGCCCGGGTAGCAAGGGGTAGAATGACATCGGATGGCGGCCCGCGTAAAGGGGGGTCGCACATTGATGTGGGAAGAAGAGGAAATAAGCTCTTTTGAGGAGTGTGTAAAAAATTTTTCGCCGTGATAACGGCGGTTGTTGAGGGCGCAGCAAGTGTGGGCCCTTTTACAGCACACTGCATGTGTCCCGCGCCCGGAGTTAAACGAGGCGGAGGGGAGCATGCACGAGCGAGCTTTCGGGGTGGTCCGGCCGTAGCGAGACATACCCCGATCCTCTTCCTTTCTGGCCTATCAGGACGACTTCGGAGGCGCTGGGTCCAGCACAATCTTGGGCCGGGGTCCCTGGCGTCTCGGGAAAGTCGTGCGCTTGTTAGAAGAGCGTGAGCGGTGGCGGTGCTCTTTGGGTGGCGCAGCTTGTGAGGCAGAAGGGGCTGGTTTAGTCTGCTGAGCCGGCGCAGGCCTGGGGCGGCTAGGAGCAGACGCGGAGCTCGAGCGCTTGGGCAGGAAATGTCTCATCGCCTGAGAAGATTTTTGTGCTGCCGTGAAGCGCTCTGTAAAACCTTCCACAGCTGGTCCAAAGAGTCCTGACGGAGAGACGGGAGCATCTAAGAAGGCCGTCTTGTCCTGGTCTTTGATCTCCGTCAGGTTGAGCCATAAATGGCGCTCCAGCACCACCAGGCTGACCATTGATCTGCCAATGGCCTGGGCCGCGGCCTTCGTGGCCCGCAGGGCTAAGTCAGTCGCGCTGCGGAGGTCCTTGAAGGCAGTCTCCTCCACACCAGACTCGTCCATAGAGCGGAGAAGTTTGGCCTGGAAGACCTGAAAGATGGCCATGGAGTGAAGCGCTGAAGCGGCTTGGCCCGCTGAGGCGTAAGGGCCCGCTGAGGCGTAAGCTCTCCCTGCCAGGGCAGACGTGGTCCTGCAGGGCTTGGACAGAAGGGAACGCTTGGTTTTCCAGCCCACAGCCGCGGGCGGACAGAGGTGAGCGGCCACCGCTTCATCCAGGGGTGGCAGGTGCTCATAACCCTTCTCCTCCGAGCCATCAACAGAGGTGAGGGCTTACCGGTGGGAGGTGTGCAGGCGGGCTGAATACGGAGCGCGCCATGACTTGGCCAGTTCTTCGTGAACCTCAGGAAAGAACGGGGCCGAGCGCTGTCGAGGGGCTTGGCGGCGACCTGGGAGAAACCACTCGTCCAGGCGGCTTCGCGATGGCTCCTCTAGCGGGGCCCACTTGAGGTCCAATTCCTCCACGGCTTTAGATAGGACATGGAAAAGTTCGGCGTCCATACCCGCGCCGTGATCAATGGGTTCCAACAGGGGCAGAGGGGCGGGGTCGTCCGACTCGCCCACCCAATGCTCGGGTTCCGATGCTGCCAAGGACACGGAGTCGTCGGGCATTTCGTCATCCGATCCGCCGAATGAGACAAAGTCGCTCGCATCCGCTGAGGGACGTTGTTCAGGGCGGGAGAACAGAACCGGGGACTGTTCTCTGCTGGGAGAAGGCGAGGCACGCGGGCATTGGACCGACGTGAGCTCGCTCAGTTCTGAGCGCTGGACCGGTCTACCCCGCTGTCTCTTCCTAGCCGGCTCGCGGGAGGAAGGCGAGAGGAGAGCGCGATCGGCGTCACTTCTGAAGAAGGCGGCCCGAGAGCGAAGAGATGCCAGGCTCATGGACTCACAGTGCGAGCATGAGCCCCCCGTAAATGCGTCATCCGCATGGGGCTTGCCCAGACATCCAACGCACTCGCCATGGCCGCTGCGTCCTGCAGAGGGGCCCTGCACGTAGTGCAGTGGTGGGGCATTAGAAAATGCCGGTGGCGCCGTAAAAACGGCGATTGAGTGGCTCTTAAACGGCGAGGACCGTAAGCGGTGAAAACCGCTGTGGAAAGTGCTCTTTAAAAGCGGTAGTAAACCGCGGGGAAAGCTCTAGATGCGGCGGATGGCGGCAGGAGACGCGCTGAGACCGGAGCGGGAGCGGGAAGCGGCGGCTCGTCGACGGCACGAAGGCGGGAAGCGGCGGCTCGTCGACGGCGCGAAGGCGGCAGTCGGCGAGGGCGAGGCGCTGCGAGTCTGGCGATTCAGCAGGTCCGCTGCAGGGCCTCTTCGACGGCGGCAGAGCTTCTTCCAAGGCGGCGAGCTTCTTTCCAGGCGAGCAGGCTTCGGCGAGGATCAGTGAGGAGATGATGAGTCGTCGCTGAAGGAGAAAGGACTGAGTAGCCTATGGCGAATTGCTCTCTTATATAGGGCTTTTCCCCGCCCCTTTCGGCGGGAAAGTTTGCGCGCTCTGTCGCCATAGGCCGCGCAGCCAAGCCGCGCCGTCATTGGTTCAACGACTTGCAATGAGTGAACCAATGACGATGCAGTTGCACTGCGTTATTGAAAAGGCTTCAGTAGCGGGGAAAAAGGGAGACTTTTCCCCCATACGCAGTACGAGTGAAGTATCGAAAGGGAACATAACCCTGACATTGGTACAGAAGTTTGAAATAACGTGTTTTAAACAGTGACTAAAGTTTTAGAAAATGTAACCTTAATCCTAATCCAAATCCTGACATCAACCCATTCCTGTATTACACATGTTAAGGTTTTGTCATAATCTCAGTTATGCTTCTATTATGCAATGGGGTACTGTATGTTTCTTGACTCAATTTTAAAGAACCCGGTAACACTTTACAATACTGGTGCACTAAAATGCATTAATTCATGCTTAACTAATGCACAGATAATCATGAGTTAATGTATGCCTCATGAAGAACTAAACCATTAATTAATGATTACTGCATCAGAAACTAATAAAGACTCTATATGATTAATAGATTAAGTAATATATGAATTGTTATTAATTAAATGTGTCATAATGTATTAATTCCTTAATAACATATTTCATTAACTAAAAGTGTAAATTAATCTGTTAATTATTACAATAGGTTGAAGCCATGTACTTCAACTTTCGGTTGTCTGCTTTAATTAATCATTAACTAATGATTTGTAAATGTATTATTATATTATGACTTTACTTGTTGAGGCACATGACCAATAACTAATTGTTAAGTAATATGTCATTAATGGGTTTTGACAGTTGCACATGCAGTGAGTGTAACGTCAGAGAATGTGTTTGAAGGATGGGTAAGTTGGGCTGCACACAAATATCAGCACACCAGAATCTGAACTATATTGATGTTGCACTGTGTTTAAACTGGATGCGACCATTATCGAGTGATGCCGCAACAGCTGTTTACACTGGACATGACAGACCATTACTAGTCCATTTGTCCTTCATAACAGCAGTAATGTTTTGATGTGTTGTGTTGTGTCGTGCCGCATCCAGTGTAGCATCACTATCACTGATTATAATGGGTTCTATTGTCTTTGTCCGGTCTTGACACAGTGTTACGAAATAGCAGTGCCCGGCTGCATGTTCTCATTGGTCCACCTTTGAATCCTAGACCTCAAGCTTAACCTGACATATTCCTGTGCCATGAACAACAAGGTTCTGGATGCAGCAGTTTATCTGGTACAGTGGAATCACGGTTGTAAATGGCTGGAAATTGAAATCCATGGCTTAGTGTAGATGTCAAAACCATAATGACATATTACTTATCAATTAGTTAATAGTCATGTGCCTCAACAAGTAAAGTCATAACATATTTGCAAATCATTAGTTAATGATTAATTAAAGCAGACAACTGAAAGTTGAAGTACATGGCTTCAAACCATTGTGGTAATTAAGACATTAACTTACACTATTAGTTAATAAAATATGTTATTAAGGAATTAATACATTATGACACATTTAATTAATAACAATTCATATATTACTTAATCTATTAATCATATAGACTCTTTATTATTTACTGATGCAGTAATCATCAATTAATGGTTTAGTTCTTCATGAGGCATACATTAACACATGATTATCATGATTGATGTCAGGATTTGGATTAGGATTAAGGTTACATTTTCTAAAACTTTAGTCACTGTTTAAAACCAAGAGCATTAATTGGAAAGGATTATTTCAAACTTCTATACCAATGTCAGGGTTCTGTTTATGTTTTCCGTGTCACATGTTCCTTTGTTCTCAGTTTCCCGCCACTTGTTTGTCTCCATGGTTACAGATTGATTAGTATCCTTAGTTCAGGTGTGTCTTGTTGATTAGTCTCGTTTGCCCTCTGTATATATTCCCTGTCTTCTCCCTCAGTCTTGGTCGGTTCTCGTTTGTGGTTATGGTTGGTTTTTCCTTGTACTCCTGTTTATTTTCATTACAAGTCTGTTTGTTGGATTCTCCGTCATTGTGCGCTTTGTCTACCAACATGTACCATTACAACCAAATCTTTTATATGTCAATAATCAAGTATCTAAACCTTTATCTAAAGAGAAGAACAAGAAACTAGCATAGCTATACAGGGAATCCGTTGCCTGGGACAATGGTCAGTAATACAGATTAGCGGTCATTCTACTAAAATATTTGACCACATGATCCAAATTATATGCCATAATTATGCTACAATTATATGCTGATTTATTCATTAGAATGATAATTCACAGCTTCCTAAAGTTCCACACACACAAACGTGCACGCTCACACACAAAGCTATTATTAACTGATGAAAGAGCATTAATAGAACAAGTGAGGCAAACTATAATGTCATCTTAATGGAAACCAGTTTGATTTCCGGTTTCAGCTTGAATATGACACTGAAAATGAACCAACAGTATTATTAACAAATTCATCATACACGTTTTCTGTTCACTGAGCTCATTACTGTTTGAGTGTCATATCTCACAACAACATAATTATATCTGTTCATGAGCTATTTCTCCCAGGACCCTGTGAAGGAAACTATGAGAACAAGTTCCATTAAGAAGGTGTTTAGTCAGCAAACATCACTGTCATCCTAGTTCAAAACCTCTCAAATACCATCCACAGAAATGAAACTCTCTTCTCAACCCTCTCCTCTATTTTAAGTTTTTCCCCTCCAGCATANTATATATATATATTTATTAGTACACACACCCACACACATATTCTAACTATAGTACAAAAAGAGACTAGAAAGTAGCACCAGTTGACACAAGCAGTTTGGTGGTCATTACACAAGTATCAAGTATTCAGTGAGACGTGCATAAGTACCCCATAAACTTTCAGAAACAAAGATCTGCCCTGACGTGTACAGATCAAATGATCTACATTCTCACATTAACTGGCACACATAACTTTACACTCTATGGTACAGAGTTGCCATATTGCAACAATTAATTTCTACTCATTTCCTTGTTATTCAGAAAAAAATACAATATATTGCACTATGGCAATTAAAAGGGTAGGCCTTAAGGTTGCCAATGATGTGCTGTTTTTAATTCCCATGACATTTGTATGTCCCTCAAAAACTCTCTTTCCCACTGTCACCCTCACCCGGAAGACGCCTGTAGAAGTGCTCCAGAAATTGCTCTATTTACCTAATTTCTAAACATCTCTTCTCAAGGGGGATTTTTGCAGCATCTTTGATAAGTAAATTAGAAAGTTTTATTCACAAATCAACTTTGTCTAACATAGTTTTACTGTAAATTGAGAAAATTGTGGAAAAATAGGTATGTTGCCATATGGTATGTTACCATTTTCCATTGTGGTACTGAATTGCCATATGGCAACGTTTTCCTAAGTTCCAAAAAAAAACAAAAACAAAAACAAACTTTTTTTCAAAAATCTTTTTTGATTTGCATAATTGAAGCTATTTCATGTACTAAAAACTTATATGAAAAAACATTTCATGGTTAGAACATAATGCGTACAAGAGGGTTAATGCTTCATTCTTGACATCATCATATGCAATTAATGCAAAGGTTTGTAGGAAGGACAGCACGTTATTTTCCGTTCTGTCATCACCACTAGAATGACACAGTCAGGCACTGCTTGATAAATATTTCACGGCTTCTTTACCCCAAGGGTTCCTCTGAGTCTCTCTGTGACAGGTAAGAAGCTCAGATGAGCTGCATTGATGTAATGTTTTCACATTTTCTCTTTTACCAGACTTTTCACAATGCTTTTACACAAAGTCTCATTGAAAACGGACTAGCCCAGAAATTTACTTTTGGTAAAAAATGTGCAGATTTTTTTTAAATCAGTAAAATGCATTTATAATCAACATTAAGGGCGGGGGTAATCACACACAGTTTCTGCCAATCTCATGTTAATCTTAAGTACCTATAGAGTAGTATAGCATCCTTCATATCGCCGAAAAGTCTTTAGTTTAATCATATTTATAAAAGATACATACGCTGTACAGAGTCTTTCCGAAAACAGCCGAGTGCCTGGAGGCGTGTCGTTGTGAGCGGAGATAGAGTGACGATCTGTCACAAGCACGAGCATCGCGTTATCCATGGATAACTTTTGAATCACTATAATGAATATAGCCTATAGTGAATGATGAATAATGAATTTATAAATTCACTACATTCGTATTGTTTACATTATATGCACTTTGGCGCCTATTGCCAACAGAACAGACATTTGATGCAGTTTTACACACCACCTGTGGTACCGACTCATGACCGGGATCATTATCGCTGTGATCGCTCCATCTTTCAGTTTCAAACGATCTGTAAATCCAGCGTAGAACTGGGCCTTGTTTATGAAACCATAAGCGCCGATCCTGAGGGCTCGAACAGCCATGGAAAACACGAGATATTCTCCATTCATTTTAACCAATTAAAACGCGATTGCAACTATCAGTTTCTATGGTTATTTTAATGACAAATATCGAGAGCGCATCAATGTAATGCGTGAGAACAAAACTCTCAGCTCCACTTAACACTGGGTTCTTTGGGAAGCAAGGTTCTCTTTCCCTCACAACCAAAAACACACTTTTTTGGTGAAATTGTTGATTTTGTGAAGTCCTGTGACCTGTGCAGCGTTGCCGATGACTTCCGTAAAGCCGAACGCGCATTGATTGGCGTGCTCTTGCTCTCTCTCTGGTTGACGTGTATGCGCACGCGCCCTTCCGGGAGAAGTGCCCGTACAAGGAATTTCCGCCCCCGTTTAGGTCACTCAGGCCCATACTCGAAAAAAATAACTCAAAGTTCGTTAGGATTTGGAAGAGTATTTTTGGCACAGAAATACTCCGTCATACGTCCAACCCGTGTTTTGAAACTTTGGCCATGTTTAGCATGAGAATCCAACTCTTTAACAGTGTAAATAAGTCAGAATGCATGAAATAGCATTATACCCCCCCTTTAAAAAAAAAATCCCAAGAAATCATAATTGGAGCGTTGTGGCTTTTAATCCATGTTTGTTAGGTTTTAAGGGCATAGTGTACTGCTAAAAGTAAACTAGCAAAAATACACATTTAAAATGTAGTCTTTCTCTTCTGGAAAAACAGACTAAAAATATGTATGACTCATCTTGCAGTCAAGGGTTTCTAAATTGTTGTCCACTGAAATGCTCTAATGCCCCCTAATATGTCTACCACCTTTCTCTGACTAGCAAGAGCACATATTCCTGTTTCAATTACAAATGCATCAACTAAGGAAAGACAGAT
The DNA here is from genome assembly GCA_003731715.1 of Anabarilius grahami. Taxonomy (NCBI): domain Eukaryota; kingdom Metazoa; phylum Chordata; class Actinopteri; order Cypriniformes; family Xenocyprididae; genus Anabarilius; species Anabarilius grahami. The sequence continues at coordinate 1,007,887 of RJVU01042612.1, read as the reverse complement.
GCTCATTTACCCAGTTCATGGGGTCTTGAAATCTGGTAAAGTGGGATTCTCTTAATCTAGTATGGGATTCCATCTTTTAGGAAGCATGTCATACTACGTTTGGACAGCAATGGTAGGAATAGTAGCTTTAACCACAACTCTGCCGGTCACAAGTGATTAACTCCATTAATGAGTTCAGCAACATCCTTTTGCCTTCAGTTAGGGCAAGAAAGAAACAGCAATTAAGTGCACATATTTTGGTGGTGCTTAAAAGAAGAACACCACAAGAAATTGTCATATGTGCCAACATTATTTTTAGCACACAAAATGTCACTTTTGTTAAAGCTTCCAAATGTCAGTTGAGAAAGATTTGCTTGACCCAGCCAAAGAAGAAGCTGCATTTGCAGTAATACCAACACTTCCAACAAAACTCCACAGTTGCAAAAATTAAATGATCCAACCATCGTTTCTGATGGCCCAGCACTTTGGCTGAGGCCTCAAATCCAAACTTTGCTTGGTGTGGGTCCTGGGTTGGAAATGCAAAGCCTTGATCGCAAAATCAATTGCTGTGAACTGCAGCCTAGTGACAGGCATATGTTCGGTTATATGGAAATAAAAGTATAAAACGGTATAAAAGAAAAGGGTATCTTAAAAAAAACACATAAATGTGGACATTTTTTGTTCTGTTACACTGTCAGGCATTTTTTATTCTGTTTGGAGAGAATAAAAAGTTTGCCTGGGGGCAACAGTGTGCCAACTATTTGATAGAAAATAAAACAAACAATATATTTACTTTTTAAACCACTTTTGCAGTGCTTATTCAATGCTTTAATCTGCCAGTAAAGTACCATAAACGTATCTTAATTTGGCAGCTTTTCTCAGCAATTATGAAACTGTGTGTGTGTGTGTATATATATATATGTATATATATATATATATATATATATATATT
>RJVU01042612.1:996365-1006945 GCA_003731715.1 Anabarilius grahami | reverse complement strand
CTAAATATCGATTGGAAGACCTAAAAAAAAATTGTCTGATACACTTTCCAGATGATCATGATCTGTCCACTAAAAATTTTCCGATACTTAAGCAGGTCTGTAGTGAGACAGATGGTCATTTCATTCTCTCATAAACACGGATCATGCCACAAAGAAGTAATCTTATTAGCATTAATAGTAAAGTCAAGCAATGTTATGTTTAACCTTCTGCTAATTAATCATCACATGTTGACAACATAATATACACTTAGCATTGTGCTAATTACGAGGTACAATAAAAGGGTCAGCAGAGTGTATAATATCTCACACAATCTCTGTTTAGTGGGGAAATTGTTCACACTGAGAATTTTATTGCTGAGATGTAACTGCAAAACCTTTCATGGGTTTATTGCACACTATAATGCAAGAGACAATTAGATCAATCATGATTTGCCAGGAAGGACAATTCTGAGTAACTGTGTTCTGCATTCAAATTCCCTCGGCCATTATGAGCAATATGCAGTAAGTGTTTCAAGAACATTAAAATGGTCCACAGTCTTCTGCATGTACGTAGGAGGTTCAGGGATGAAATCACTCTGCCTTATGAATTTTAAAAGAAGATGACAGTGTCTTTCGATGCATCATCACTGATAGTAGTCACTGATATTATGGGTAATTGCACTGGTTTATCGCAGTTCCTCAGCATTTCCTGTCAGCCTACATTAATTGCCTGGATGCACAGCAATAAACATTAATGTGATTTTAACATTTTCAAACAAATAAGAAATAGTGTGGTGAGAAAATTATACAACTGATGAAGCTGGTATCACTTTTGGTAGGATTGTAGGCCTTCCAATATCTGAGACAGCTCATTTACATGTTGATTTTATTATTATTAATTAAATACATAATGCAACAACCAGAAATTCCCCAGATGCCACCTGCCATCAACTGAAAAGACATGAAAAAGAGATTTTGAAATGCTTCAGGTCAACTTGATTGACTGAAAGAATTGAAAGACTGACCGCTTGATTTATTAAAAGCTTGTCTCTCAAAAGGATTGGCATTGCCACAGATGGCAATATACAATTCACAAGCTATTCTGTTATTTTCTTAATTAAATGTATAAAAACCATTGCAGATAATAGTATCCCTGATGGATCCATTCTTGCCTTGTTTTGCCAGAATATGTATCTCAATCTGTCTCTATGGTTTTAAGTGATAATGAACATTTGAATGCAATCTGAACATGTTTTGCATTAATTAACACTGTAAACAAACAATCACTGTTTCAACATAAAATATAGGAGATTAAATTATCGTCACAGGATCTAAATTACAGTGACAGCATATTTGGGCAGATAAACTTAACACTACCAATTAAGCTATAAAACACCATAATATAGTTGAAAATGTGATTTTAGAAACTAAAATTAAATAGTAATAATATTTTGTAAAATTATTAAAGGCCCACTGAAGTGTCTTGAAACGCAAAGCATTATTCAACTGTGTTGATGTAATTTGCACTGAAACAGAAAGACAGGGCAGGATATAAAATAGCCAATAGGGGTTATGCGCAATCTAACTTCCGTATTCTGTAAAACATATCAGATCGCTTCCGGTATTGTAAGGAGTCGTTACACGAATTAGGATCCATAAGCAGGCTTTATTAAACAGATCTCGTGGTCAAACAGGCAAGGGTCAAACAGTGGCAAACAGGTACAGCAGGGAATAGGCAGAATCGTGGTCGTAGAACAGGCAGTAGATCAGGGCAGGCAGATATCAATCACAAGTCCAATACAAAGCAATAAGTCCAAAGGGCAGGCAGCAGAGAATCGTAAACGGGTAACAGACTGGGTCAATAACAGGCAGGCAATAACAATAAAGAAAGCAAGGACTGTGAGGTATAACAGCTTATATAGTCGTGAAGATGTGTGTCAGTTCTCGGGTGATGGCGCCCTCGGATGGTCAGAGGAGGGAATCACGGAGTTCGTCTCTGTGACAGGTATATTCTGTTTTATTCAAGATAACTTAAAAGGAGCGAGCAAAGATGAGCATAACTGATGTCCCCCGCATATGCAGATTGATATTTAAAAGCTTTTTTCATTTTTCTTCTTCACACTAACGTTTAGATATTTAATAGAATAAAACACCTATAACAATGTGAACTAGGTATTTTTGCTGATTACCTTAAAAGTCCATAGATATGCCATCAGTTCATACTGCTGTTAACACTTTCTCTGACAAGCGAATGCAATGAGATCAGTTTTCTGGTTTGGTCATGTGACGTTCGTCATATACCCTATAGCGTCAAAGCTTGGCCAGAGCCATTGAGCTTGGCAAAGCCTCATTTGACACCTTATGACAGTCACAGTCTAATAAATTCCCCATAATATGAAACTGTTACTAAAGCAAAACAGTGAACATAATCACACTTGCTTATAGATAACCGTAAGGCTAACATATTCATACTAAAAGCCAAAAAAAATTTGATTTCATGGGGACTTTGAAATCTGATATGGAGGTGGAGATTTTAGGCAAGCATTTAAATATTACCTTGACATAATTACTGGGCTCTATTGGTGTGTTCAAGTCCTCTTGGGAAGTTCGTATTTACGAGGTGGGAAGTTGTGTTTACAACGTCAGATGCGTTCAAGTCACTTTTGTTGGAGCAAGATGGTGTCGCACCTTCTCTTCACTCCTAGAAAATGAAAAACTAAAAATGTGCATCAAATGTGTTTTGCTGTTTTATATTTAAAATAAATTTATGAAGCCACTGTAAACTTTATTGTTACATATTATATTGTTATATTGATATTACTTCGTATATATTACATTTGTAAGCAATTAGCTTATTTTGTTGTAAATAAAACCACGTTTTTCACTGATACACCCCCAGCTTCCCCAGCTCCCATTCAACTTGTACATACACTATTTCCGACATGACTTGAACTTACCATATAGTCACTGCAATTGGCCACCCACTTAGTCAGGAAGAGGCCGGTTGACTGACATGTAAAGTGGCCAATCACAGTTCAACATCAAGTTTAGAGGCACATACAATAATAACAGACCTGTATGCTATAAGAGACTCTCTATACTTTCATGTTTACCTGCATATGCTGCAGATATTCCCTTCTAAGTAAAATACTTCACCTGATCTTCCATTTTAAATGTGAGAGGACACACAAAACTAATAAAATGGGATCACTTGGAAATCCAAAAGGTTGGCCAAGCTTGGAAAATAATACTTTCCCTGTATCCCGTTGATAAACACGAGAAGTGCCTGAAACAAAACGCTTGAGTTCTTGATATTTCCATGCTATGAACTTCACAAACTTATTTTTAAATTCAGTGATATTTGCTCATTTGAAGCATTAATTTCTGCAGTATTGGAACTTTTAAAAACGGATGTTTCCTGGTGGACCTTTAAAGATCACCACACACTAGACTTCCAGAAAACCTGTAAGTCAGCCAATCAGATACAGACTTTTACCTTCGTGAAAGTGTTTCCAGTTTTGAGTGCTATATGCATCCGACGTTCAGCAAACGGAGTGTAGGCGGTCTGTGTGCATGACGTCTGAGGCTGAGACCAGTTACACTCCAACACTGTTGAGAATGTCTACCAATATCCTTGTAGGCCTGACATTTAACATGTGCCACCATTCTAGCAGAGCCACTGTTCCTGAACTCTGATATGATGAAAAAGGTTGTAAGAGGCGTTTTAAGGTCCAAATGATGATGCTACTTTGAGGAGTCACATGGATAAATGTTTACTTTACACTGCTATACATTCTCATAAAGACACTTGAAGGTCAATATTTCTCTCTCTAATGAAGATTCCACATGCCGCAGGGATTAGAAATATGGGTAACGTTCAAAGCAAAAGGGCAACTCGTTAATCTAGCCTAAAACTGAAGGAAAACCCATAGTGCTAAAGCTGAGCATTGCCAAATGCCCTAGAAATAAAGTTATTTATTTTTTACATGCTCTGTAAAACGAAACCCTCCCCCTATGCCGGTTAAAGGAGCGTTTGCAATCAGAAATGTTGTTTATCCCAGCGCTCCAATAAACAAACAAATGTGAACACGACTGCAAATAACATGATCAAATAGAATACATAATCTCAATTTGGTCAAAAGCAAATATTTACATCATAAACCCAGAGATGGTGTTTTCAAGTCACATAGGAATAAAATGAGTTTCATTAAATTAATTGCCCAATCACTGACTGAATAAATTTGACACAGTTTACGTGTCAATTTATCCGTTTCATTCATCCATGCATGAATCTCAGATATATTTCAAGATGTTTCATTCTTTGAGGTGGCCCCAAATGTGCAATAGAGCTTGTAATCACATCGAGAAACAAATTGATGCCTGTCGGCTGTGCTGGTCCACTGACTGGCTTTCCACAGCAAACCCTGACTATGTTCTTTCACTCTAAAAACTGCTGGGGATTGGGTTGTTTTCACCCAGCCATTTTTTTCAACCAATTTTGGATTTATTTTTTTAGCCAGCAATATAGTAATATAGTAAAAGGCGTGTTTTTGCTCACCCCCAAATAGGGGCAAATTTGTGGGGTATTTTAAGCTGAAACTTGACCAGACCAGAGACTTATATTACATCATGTGAAAGAGGGCATTATAGGTGCATTTTAACCCAACCTGCTGAGTTTGTCCATATTTTACCCAGCTTGGGTTTTTTTAACCCAGCATTTTTTAGAGTGTTCTATTGTGTGCACGTGTTTACTGGAATCGCATTCACTGGGTTTGAGGAGTGTTTTCAAATAATCTGTGAAAATCATGTAAATTGCCCAATCATGTACATCATGTGAATTCGATGAAGAACTTACTTCTCAAGCTCATGCAGTCATCTCGGTGTTGTGATTCAGGTATTATTTCAAGAATACTGCATATCTGAACATCCTATTCATGTGACATACTGCTTGTATATTATATTGCAGGAAAGTTTGCATTCTCCAACACAGTGTAACCTACAGTATATGACTAAAAGAAACAAGTACATTGTATACAACTTTTTCTCAAGTTGCATAAATGAGAATATATATATATATATATATATATACACACACACACACACTATGCACACATATAACATATATCATATATATGCTAGTACACGTTACTTGAGAGAAATAAACAATTATGCATACTTCACAAATACTTTAAGTACGCATGTGTTCTTTTGTATTTATTGACATTCAGGGACAGGTTGCCGCGGAGCCCACATGCAATCAAAACTTTCACCTCGACTCTGTATGGAGCTTGATTATTTTCAGTTGTTAGTCCAATCACAGTAAACGTAATTACGCAATGTAATTATGCAGTTACTGCTATAATTGGTTGAACAGTCATGTGTGAACAGTGAGTACTTTCTGAAGCGCTTGGGGTACCCAATGTTCACAGGCAGTGCAGTTGTTAATTTGCTGTTCTTCACAGGTCTGCTTGTTAGTAAGTCCAGTTGCAGACAGAGTTGTTCAGCTCTAGATGCCCAATATGGGCATCAACTTGTTTACAATGACAAGAGATCTTACTGTACCTCATTGCAATGAAATATATATATACAGTTGCAAGAAAAAGTATGTGAACCACTTGCAGAATCTGTGAAAATGTGAATAATTTTAATAAAATAAGAGGGATCATACAAAATGCATGTTATTTTTTATTTATTACTGTCCTGAGTAATATATTTTACATAAAAGATTTTTACATTTAGTTCACAAGACAAAACAATAGCTGAATTTATTAAAATAACCCCATTCATAAGTATGTGAACCATTGGTTCTCAGTACTGTGTGTGGTTACCTAAAGAGTCGGGTGGTGAAAACTTTTAAACAGGATGAAGATGTCACAATTTTTCTTATTTTGTTTAAATATCATTGTTTTTCATTTAGTACTGCCCTTCGGAAGCAACAGAATTATACTTGCATGTTTCCCGGAAGAAAAATAAAGTACAATTTACCTTGATATTTGAATTCAAAAGTTTTCATCCCCCGGCTCTTAATGCATCGTGTTTCCTTCTGGAGCATCAGTGAATGTTTGAACCTTTTTTAATAGTTGTGTTTGAGTCCCTCAGTTGTCCTCAGTGTGAAAAGACGGATCTCAAAATCATTCAGTCACTGCTGGAAAGGGTTCAAATATGCAAAAAATGCTTGAAAACTGAAGAATCTGCAGGACCTGAAGGATTTTTTTGAAGAACAGAGCTCAGTTTAACTTTTCAGGACAAACAAGGGACTCATGAACAACCATCACAAAACAAAAAAACAGTCATGGATCATCCAGGTAATGAAACACAGTATTGAGAATCAATGGTTCACATACTTTTGAATGGGGCCATTTTAATAAATTCAGCTATTTTTTTTGTCTTGTGTACTAAATGTAAAAATCTTTTATGTAAAATATCTTACTCAGGACAGTACAAAATAAAAAATAACATACATTTTGTATGATCTCTCTTATTTTATTAAAATTATTTACATTTTCACAGATTCTGCAAGTGGTTCACATACTTTTTCTTGCAACTATACATATATAATATATATATATATATATCAGTGGCGAGCGGTGACTTTTTTATCCGGCTGTGTGGTGTGTCATGTAAAAAAATGTGGCCGATCAGTAGCGTGTTTACCCACCACGCAAAGCACGCAATTGCGTGGGGCCCGCGGGCTTGGGGGGCCCCCGCGATTTCTCCCGAGGGGGACCCCACGGTGGTGTAGTCTACGTGGTACGCAGGTATATGGCGTATACCCACTAGGAAAGGTCAAGGATTTGCATCTACCCACGCTTTGCGTATACCCGTATACCCATATAACGCGCTTTGCATATAAAGCGTGAGGATACGGATTTGGCGCTCTATGATGTGGCGTGACAGATCGTAAGAGAAGCGGCAGCCTGACGCGCACGTGAACTGATCCTCTCCTCCGCTTTAATACCCGTTACAGCACGAAATAAACATGAATGAACAACTAAAGGTGTGTTAAAAGATACAGTTCAACTTATCAAAATCCATATCATGTCTCGTGTAATCGGCGGAAAGACATTAATAAAAACTCTGGAAAACAAACAAACGTAACGTCACATTTACCTCAGAACAAACATATTCATCATGACCATAAACTCGTTAGTCAGCTAGAAAAATTAACTCTAGAGAGGAGCGTTTAGCTTAACATGTAATGTAATATATTAATATATGTTCTTTAATATATAATGCATGTTTGAATAAATCCATCAAGTTGACAGCCACCATTTATATTTCAAAAAACGAACTGGAGTAGAAATTATTTTAAAGTTAGTAGGCCTACCATCTTTATTATTATAAAAATTTCCTTAAGTGTAATTTAAGTTTGTATACAAATCAGTCCATTTTAACCTTCAATATTAATATAGTACCAACTGATTCCCGTGTATATTTTACAACATTAGTTGAGGGATTAGTTGAAAAATTGTTATACTGTACCTGATTCAGTACATCCAAAATAACTGATACTGAATTGAATTGCAAGCTTGTGAATCAAAATCCATAACTATGATGACAGATTGGCAGGAAATTATGCAAAACAGAAAACAAAGTCCAAACAGGGTGATATTGTGACATACTGATAAGCCTCATCTTTCCATTATTGTTTATAATAGTTGCAACCTGCACTCTTAAATGTGCATTGAAAATTGCCAGCTGATAAACCCCCGGGAACCCGATCACGAGGCCCCCTCCTGGAGATTTGCTTAGGGCCACCAATAACCTAAGCACGCCACTGTGGCCGATTCAATTACGTTGAATGGGTTTATAGCTAATATGTTAGTTTACTCATTTTCTTGCTCATGACAAATAGCAACACAGCGAAAAGTATTTCTAATATGTTGGACCTTTTATTGAGAGTAGCCCATATTTACCTGTTGAGACGTGCCTTCACAAGCACCTGTAAGAGCTTTTGTGATGTTTGAGTCGACAGAGGAGCGACATGCGAAAGGTGCGTTTGCAAAATATGCTGTATTTTTGCAATCCACTAGGTGCCGCTAGTGTCATACAAACAACATAGGCTACTTCACCTTTAAACTTATCAGTTTAGGACACTAAATCAGACACGACAAATAAAAAAACATGCACCATGGTGTCAATTTAAATGTATGCCAGAAGTACCTTATAAATGAATAACTAGACTTAACCCCACATTTGGTAAAGTCTAGTTAGTTTTCAAATACAATCTGATTTTTGGTGATCGAGATCTGGCAGCATCTTATTTTTCCTCTTGGGCGAGCGATCTGCTCCCAGCTTATCCTGCCATGTAATCCGCCATAGACCAGCAAACCAAAGTGAACGCGGGACAATGATGACGTTCCATAACAAAAGCGAGAAGGCGCAAAAGCTGCTGTAGATCAGCTTACCCGGAGGTCTCCGTAACTGGCAGATTTAAAGAAAATTACCATCGTTTGGCAAATAAATAAATTACGGACAGTTACATACGCATTACCAATCATTTAGGCTTTATGGTACACCTCAAACAAGGGATTTATTAGTAATTTATAATGTTAATATTAATTGCAGAGTCCACGAATGGCTTGGGTATGCAGAGCATTGACAGCTTATATGGACCGCACGCCACTGAATATTATATATATATATTTTTTTTTCTTCTTTCTTTTCCCCTCATTATCTGTATCGAGACCTTACAGATTGAATGGTTGGTATTAGTCAAAGCCTGATCCATAATATAGAGACTTTTTTTATTAGGACATGACCTCAGTAAATGAATTTTCATTTTATTGATGCAATCAGGCTTAAGGTAGCATGAAGGTGATTGTTCAAAGGAGCAGACAGAGATGAAGGAGATTTTAAAGAGACTAAAATTTAGGCAAATCCCATTACATTCTGGACATGTCAGTCTTGATAAACTGAGAGTTTTCACAAGAATATTAGAAGTGCTAATAGAATGAAATCTCACTGCAAGCAGAAGAAATAATCAAGGAGAGGAACTCGCCATGCATTTTGATTGTTACAGCTACTTCATTTTTCCTCTCGGAAACAACCTCACGCAATAATGGAATCATGGGAATGGAATCCTATATGCCATGCATGCATGGATTCATTTTAATGTTTTGTTATGTCATTATTCATAAGAGAATTCTGAAAGTCAGATTTGAAGTTTGAATGTCATTGTTAAATCACTCATTAAATTATACATTCTCTTAAAAATAACAGTGCTGAATATTATAAGACCAGATATAATCGTAAAAACCATCTTCTCTCCCCATTTCAACATGATGTCTGCATGCTCAGTTTTATGCCTGTTCTAGATTTCACACACAGAAAGCACCAATATAGATGATCACTTTTGACAAATCTACAAATGTGACCTTCGCAGCTACATGAGGCCAGAAATTATAATCTCTCCTTATCAAATGCATTATAGGGAGATGACATTTTTTCTGCTTCTACGCAATGGGCCTTGACAAAGTAAAAACAGCAAACTATGGTAGTACCATGTTTCTGAACATGGCAACAAGCCACTAGCACTGTTTTTGTACCACAATAAATAATAATAATTTGTTACATTTATATAGTGCTTTTCATGGCACTCAAATAGCTTAACAAAGGGGGGAATCTCCTCAACCACCACCAATGTGCAGCATCCACCTGGAAAATGTGACGGCAGCCATATTGAGTCAGAACGCTGACCACACACCAGCTTATTGGTGGAGAGGAGACCTGAAGTCAAGTGGTGGAGTGATGAAGCCAGTCAGTATATATGGGGATGATTATGAGGCCATGATAATGGATAAAGGCCAATGAGAAAATATGCCGAGGTTACACCCCTACTCTTTTCGAAGGACATCCTGGGATTTTTTATGACCACAGAGTGTCAGGACCTCAGTTTATCGTCTCATCTGAAGGACGGTGCTTTTTAACAGTACAGTCTCCCCATCACTATACTGGGGCACTAGGCAGGGTTGCCAGGTTTTCACAACAAAACCCGCCCAATTGCAACTCAAAACTAGCCCAATCACGTTTCAGAGGGTGTCCCTATAGGTAAAAAATGTGTTCCGAGAGGTAAAATCCAAGTTTTTGGCAGGCTCCTTTACCTGGTAAAATTTGCATTCCACTGGCTAATTACAATGTTATTTGGGGTTGCTTCGAGCAGGAGCAGTATTTTGTGCGCTCACGTTCGTTATTTCAAATCTCAAGCTCACTCATAATAGAAGTGACGCGCATGCGGTGCGACGAGTTCCTTTTCCAGGTGCAGCGAGAAAAAATCAATTTATCCTTTGCTGAACTTCTTCATCTTCATGGCTCATGATTGCTTAGCAACGACAGACACCACAGGAGCGCAAGCTCCCGAGCGCTTTTGAAAAGATGAGTTAGGCCTAGTTGCGCGGACGTTTTTAGATGCGACGTGAACATTTAAATTCATTACATTATCACTAAGATTGTGGTGTTCGTTTAATGTTTAATTTAAGTGTAAAGTATGCACAGTTCGTGTTGTTAATGCTGAGCGCATGGGTGCTCTCCAGTCCTTTAGTCTTTCACCTTTGCATATAAACGTTTTTTTGTCGTTGTCTTGTGGTCACTTGTATTAAGCT
>RJVU01042612.1:938862-990560 GCA_003731715.1 Anabarilius grahami | reverse complement strand
CACACTTTTAAAGGGGTCATGAATTAAGAAATCAAAATTTCCTTGAGCTTTTGATATATAAGAGATCATAATTCTATATGAATATCCTGTAAGTTTTAAAACTGAAAAATTCCTTGTTAGTCCCAAAACAGCTTTAATTGAAAATCAAGGTTTATTACAGCACAGACAACATATACTGTCATTTTTATCACTTTCACATTAAAGGTATTCAGGGTTTAGTTTTTTTTCAGTAGGAAATGTGTAATTTAAGCGGCCCCTAAAGTAATAATTAACAATTTTTACAACGGAAGTGATTCACTCAAAAACCAACTTTAGCTCGATAATAATTTTCCTATTGTCACTGTGAAGCTGCTTTGAAACAATATGTATTGTGAAAAGCGCTATATAAATGATGATGACTTGACTTTCAGCAGTGTTTTATGTATCTTCAAAGGGTTTTCTTTAAAAAGACCCCAAAAGACCTTGTATTTAGAGTACTGTATGTGTGTATGGGAAGCTTTTCAATTTGGGTAGGCCAAGTCCAGGCGGAAATCCCCAAAATGGTCCCTGAGCTTAAGGGGTTAAAACATTTTAACATGCTCATTACTCAATAATTAATTATACTTGGTGTTAGTGTTTCAAGAGTGCTGTCTTTCTCTCTGTGCAATGGTGCGCTTGATGAATTCATTACACACATTTTCACAGATCACCTACGCTCCACTGACTTGACTCCTATTGGTTGTCGCTTCCAAAAGTCGCTCTTTATTTGCATAAAGTTAAACATGTCTCAACTTTGTCACATTGCTGGACACACCTACATCCTGTCGCCAACGGTCACTATCGCTCGTGTCGCCGAAAATCGCCAGCTCTCTGGGGGGGTGTCGTTTTGTCGCTGCATGCCGCTGGTAGTATGAACGCAGCATTCGTGACTAGCGAAGAGAAACGCACAGACTTCAAATACATTGCCAACCTAACAAAACTCCGTCCATGAGTGTTGTCTCAAACCTCTCACAGATATACCTGATGATTTTGATTTAATTTTCTTCTCAAATTCATCTCAAATCCCGGGACCCGCACTATATTTTTTGACCGCCCACTCCCACCCGCAGCAAAGCAAAAACCGCCAGCAAGATTTGCGTTGGGTCCCACAGGACCCCAATCCCATTGCCGCCCTCTAATGTACAGTTCAAACAAGATAAACACATAAATTGCGCATGTTGCAACACAATCAGTAATCACTGTTTTTACAGCATGAAATGTTTATATTCTAGAAACAGGATGTTACTGTCAATCACAAACCTCTTAGCCCCTCCTCCATTATGCATCTTATTCAATGAGAATGTGTCCCATCACATCCAATAAATAGGAGTCTGTCGGTTATTCTTGCCATCATTCACAGTTGAAGACAAGGGAATTTTGAATTCGCAGATATATCTACTTAACACTATTCTTTTATCTGCCTTACAAGCCTGAGCAGGACCTGAGGGAGTGGGGAGACTCGGTCTAATTTAACTCCTTTTTTGTGGATGACACAGAGGGATAAGGATGCAGAAAGTGTGTGAGACAGAAAGGGAATATTTTATTCAGCACTGTCACTTGCTGTTTTTACCTTAGGGAAACTCAAGCTTTGCAAACATCACATGTGGTCAGATGTGAGATAATATGAGCATGTATGTAACAAAACAAGAAGTACAGTAGATGAAAACCTCAACAGGTTTTTGCAGCTTTTGTTCTTGTTAGAGTTAAATCCTTCTATATGCCAAAGTATTACTAAATTAGATCAAAAATACTGATGAATCATCTTGCACTAAAGGGCATGTTTGATTTCTTTCCCCCAATCAGACTCTCAATTGTGAATATCCTTCCTCCTAGCACCGGTCACTAGCAATAACAAGTAGCACAGATGCAATGTACTAATGGGCATTAAAAAAGATGGACAAGCTCTTTGACATTTGACAGTGTTTTATTTAAAAAAACATAAGACCTCTCGTGTGATTTGTGCTGTTAAAAGCTAAGAACATACATAAAAAAAGTTAAGTTTAACATATTCAGACATACAGATATTGGATTGGCATTGCACAAGTGTCAATAGATAAAATGAAATATAATTTAATTTAACAAATGTATATTTTATAATGATTTGTACACTGATAAATAACAAAGGCCCATACCTGTGGACAATTTTGGTACACTCCTATATATATAAGTGTAAAATTAGAATGAATAAAATTAAGTGCAAATACAGTAAGTAGAACCTCATTAAACTAGTTTGCTTTAGACATAAGCAGCATTGAAGTATCCAGTATGGTACCGTCATGCCAAGATCAAAACAGCTGCCTGAGCCCATCAGAAGGAACGTTACTGAGGTTTATGGGTCTGGAAGTTATTCATGCCAAAGGGGCAAATACCAGGTACTAAATGTAGATGTGTACTTATTTTTTTCATAGCATAGCTGAACTGGAGACATTCTTGTTGTAGGAAATATTTCAAAGTCATATTACCAACCCTCATCAATACTGTCCAAATTTTCAGTATCGATATGCCAACGTACCACACCAGTTTCAAGATACCTTTGTTTGTGGAATCATTATCCATTGTTAAGTTGTGATCAGGTTTCTGCATGAAGAGGGCGATGCCAGCTAAGAGTACAGTCATGGATAAGTGTTACATGACTGTATTATTGGTTATAAATATATACCAAATAGCACACATGAATAAGTGTAGTTAGATGAGAGGTCTTGTGTTTATATTGAAAGGTCTTTGCTATTGGCATACTGTAATTCAGACCAATTTAGATACTACTAAAGGTATAGACTGTAGATCCTGTAATTGCAAATCAGAAGTGGAAATTGTCTGCCTGTGGTAAGAGGCCGTCAAAAGTCATTTCTAGGATTGAGCTTCAGATAACCATGTGTGGTGGCTACAGTTCATTTTTATGTAAAAGGGATAGATTACCCAAAAATAGAAATTCACCCTCATGTTGTTCCAAAATATGTATGACTTTCTTCTGGGGAACATAAAAGAATATATTTGAGAAATGTCCATACAATGGCAGTCAATGGACACCAAAACTGGTTACAAATGTTCTTCGAAATACCTTCTTGTGTTTGACTGAATAAAGAAATTGGAATGAAGGTGAGTAAATGATGACAGAATTTCCCTTTAACAATTAATGTTGTCAGTCATATACAACATCAATATTTTTCTGTAAAAAAATCCATTTAAAATAAAGGCAAATTCAATTTAATTTCTGTCTGCACAACTAGAAAAAGTGGGTGCAACGCACCTGACAAAAACCTCAGTGACTATGACAAGTGGAGCAGCCAGTTACTGCCCTCCTTGCCACTTGTGGTGAAAGATTTAAGGGCAATGTTTCTTCCAGGCAAAGCAGTCCAAGATTGAGAGCACACAGGAAAGGAGAGTCAAATGTGACTGCTCATTAGTTTGACTAGCCTCATGCAGGCAGGTAGAGCAGAGAGCTGGCCATTTTACTGAAGTTCGATTCCCTGGGGGCAGAACAATGCCAAGCTGTGGGAGAAATCCATGGTTCTGCAGGGTTGTGAAGGAGCCCAGAAACTACATTTAAAACTTGAGCCACTCAATGTATGTCACACTCGCTGGAGGTTTTCTCATTTTGTATTCTATGCATGAGTTCCTTATTTATCCAGTTTCACAACTATTGCAGATGCTTTTTATTCCTCCACAGGAGCTATAGCTACAATTTAAAGGAATAACTCACCCAAAAATAAAAATTCTGCCATTATTTACTCACCCTCGTGTCATTCCAATGTGGAAGACAAAAATACATGAATTGGTTTTTAAGAATTGTTCCAAAGCTCTTGTCCGCACAACAACAGTTCATACTCATAGTAATGGTGTTTTTCAATCTCATCCTGATGTGACTGCATTTCTGTTGAACTAACTCACTTAACTGCAAAGTTTGGGTCCTATTGTTCATTTTTAATCCTATTAGTGTCACAATATACAAATTAGCTAAGGTTGCTTGGCGAATCTTAAGACGGAATCATATTTCACCTTGTGTATGTGATTTTGCAGACTGTATTGAATGTAAATTTTGTGTTTCAGAAAAGATGGCCAGCTGAGATTTCGGTATAGATATAAAGGTGATTTTTCGGTAGTGCTACAGCACACCACATGTATATTATCACTGTGTGGTGTTTGCTTTTGGGATCATTTGGGAAACGGTGACTTAACAACCGGATTGTGTCCTCCCGGCTCTTCATGCAAATATATAACGCGAACAGTGTAGTCCAATTTGTGAACAGATGACTCTTATGAGCGGGTTCTATTCAAGTGAATCAAAAACATACCATGCAAGTAGTGTGGCCAGATTCTTTTCTGAATCAGTCTGAAATACTGCCCTGTAAAATAGAAAGTTCCTTTTGTAACCAAAATGGCCAATCTTACTAAATATACTCAAATGTATCAGAATCTTATAGAGAGTTTATGAATCAGAAATTGAATCGAATCAGAAAATCTGTATCAACACCCAGCCCTAATGGTGATTGTATGACAAAAGCAAAATGATTGCTCAAAAAAAAGGAATGAATGAATGAAAAATGACAACATTGTCTTTTTTTGGGTGAGCTATCCCTGTAGTGCTAGAAAATATGCTATATGTTTTTTTAAAGACATTTCTGTTTCACTAATTAATCTTTAAGGCTGTAATCATGCTGTTTTTGCTATATAACATGCTATATTACTGCATTGTACATATTTGCTTACAGACATCTACATGACTGATTTTCCGGTCAAAACTTGGAGTTTAAAGATCCAGAAAGGCTTCAGACTGAAGACAAGCATCAAGTGGCTAAACAAAGAAAATCAAGATTGAGGAAAGACAAACATGAGAAACCCAGACCTAGTTATCATTGCCTTCCTGCTCAGCTGTGTAATAGATGGCACCGTCTATGGCCAGGTAACCTGCCGCAGAGCTACATCTCGTGAATGGCACACTCAGCCAAAGAACATCAGCGTGAGGTGGACCCTTATGGAGAACACCTGCAGCAGCTTGACCCAGTGCTGGAATAGACAAACTGAAACAAATGGATACTTGTGGACAACTGGGCCATATCATTTTCCTCAGCTTTGCCCACTGGAACTTCAACTTGGAGATGTGATGTTTGTTTCTGCTGATAGAATGCTGGAACAATATGGTATCCACCTAATTAGTGTGTCCAAAGAGGAGTTTGAAAAATGCTTGATTTTAGAGCCAAGAAAGGAGCAGTTGGTGTTTGCCATCAGTATTAATGGTACTTTGCAAGTGGAATCGAAGTGGCTGGTGTCCGGTATGAATTACTTTGTGGTCGTTCATAGAGGCAGTAGTCATCTGTGTAGGCTTGGCCTACGCATTGCACTTCTGGTAAAGCCTCAGCACTGCCAGAGCTCACCTCTTCTTCGACTATGTTCGGGAAAAGGTGAATGCAAAACTACATTTAAAGACGATTCATTTAGCTGTCAGTGCCACAAACACTATTCAGGACGTTATTGCGAGACCGTTGATGGATGCTATGAACAGCCCTGTTTAAACGAAGGCACCTGCGTGAACAAGAGAACTGCCTACACAGATCTCCCACCTTACGACTGTCTTTGTCTTACTCCGTTCACAGGTGAGGAACTCTAGTTTACTCTGCAGAAGTGAAAATGTTTCTGTTGTTTCGTAAATATATTTTTTCATAACATAAAAAATTGCATGCTCAATACAAGTTAAGCTAAACTAGCAGCACCTCAAATCAAATTCAGGAATTTATAAGGCATTCTCAATGAAATTCTGAATGGTGCACAACCCTGCAGTTTACTTCCATAGTAAATGCCGTATTATAACCTGTAATTTTATTTTTTTTATTTTTTTAACTAAGGGACAAGCTGAAATTATATTCTGTTGTAATCAAAAGTATGCCACAAATGCTGTCGACTGAGCTTAACGTGAGCTTAACATCCCTCTAATGCAGAGTCCATTATGAATCCAAGTTGACCTTTCAATCATAATGGATGGAGGGAGGTTTAATGGGTGTCCACCCACCTACAGAGAACAGCCTAGTTTCTTTGAAGACACTTATTTATCATTTATCTATCATAATTGCGAGCATTCCACATTTAGCACTGTGCAATTATTTCAAAACCAGAGCCCCTATGGACCATTTATTTGAATAAGCATTTTTAAAATGATTTTATCCCCCCCCCTCAGTTCCCTAATCATGGTAATTATTCTCATATGTTTTTGTGCCACCTGAAAGCATTCTTTAATTGCGTGATTTTTAATAGTTTTCCTCCTCCTACCATTTAATTTTCTATTCCCTGTCTTGCTTGTCAATAAAATAGGCATCCAAATGTTGTTTAAGTGTTGGTCTCTTGGTGAGCACCAAGGAGAGTACAGTATTCAAAGTGGTGTAATGTTGTCATACTAGCTAATGTGGTTTGTTTTTATGTCTCCTGAATAATTAATTATACTTCTGTAAGAAGCCCTGGAAGCATTCCTTAGAGACCACTGACCATGTAATAACAACTAGGCTAGTGTGATCTGAGTCAGATGAAAGGGTTAGTTCACCCAAAAATTAAAATTCTGTCATTAATTACTCACCCTCATGTCGTTCCACAACCGAAAGACCTTCATTCATCTTTGGAACACAAATTAAGATGTTTTTGATGAAATCCGAGAGGTATATGACTCGTCCATAGACAGCAATTTAACCACCACTTTCAATGTCCAGAAAGGTACTAAAGATATTGTTAAAACAGTTGATGTGACTGCAGTGGTTCAACCGTAATGTTATGAAGGTCAGTTGGCAAATATATAGTTGGTTGAATATATATTGAGCAAACGTTATCTGTGAATAATGGCTTAAAATTCACTCTACTCCTTACACAAAACTATTGTATGAATTTAGAAGGCTTGTGATATTGCACACCATTTTTATAGACTACTTTTATGACACATTTTGTGTCTTTTTTTGCCTTTTAAAATCATGCAATTTCCTTGTATGGCAAATACAATGCCGGGAAAATAATGCTGCATTGGAGTGATTATACCTTTAATATTTGTTGATACAATTTTTTGCAAAGTCCAAACCAGATTGTCAATATTTATAAGTCAATATTTGTGTAGTCAAGGTGATAGTCTGTTTTTTTTTTTTTATTCATAGAAACACCATTTTGACATAAGGCATGCCAATAATCAGATAATGTATTGAATAATATGCATGGATTCAATATAATATCTATTTTCACACCATAGGTGTCAACTGCTCTGAAATCACTGGACACCAAAATTGCAGCAAAGGGTGCAAGGAAGGAGCTTGTGTAAAGGTCTCAACAACTTCCTACAGATGTGAATGTTTCACAGGATATACAGGCAAGTACAGTTTAAAAACAGACTAATTTTAGACAGCCACTTTAAATTCAGCACTTCACAACAGAGTGATATTTCTTCTGAGGTCCAGTAATGCATGCTTAATTTTTTACTGTTTGCCTTCATTTGACTCATTATGTTTTGATAATGAGTCATGTGATTAATGATGGGTCATTTTGGGTGCCTTCACAATGGCAGCACAATTATGCAAACTCAAATCTGAGTGAGGCTTTTTTATCTCTACTCACATTAAGCTGTCTTTCCTAAGTGAAGAAGCGGATTTGAAAAATGGAACAATTGAAGCCTTCATATAAGAAAGTCTTTAGAAGATTCTTGGTGCATTAATGGCCAATTATTTAATAAAGGTTTTAGCTGTAGCTTCATTTGAGGGATATGCTCAGGTTGATAAAACTCATGAATGGGGCCTTTCCTGTAGAAAAGCAATGGAAATAAACAATTTATGTTCCTGTGTCCTTCCCAGTGTGTTTATCAGGCATGGCCGTGACAGGCTTTTGGACCGTAATGAGTCTCATTTGCTTCTGTAAAACCATTGCTGGGCTAATGAGCATCTCACCCACAAACGTGTTACAAAAGTTTCACCGTCCCTTGGGTGTTCCTGATAATAACATCATGATAAAGTCTCGAGTCTGAGGTCCAGGTGGCCTTTGCTTGTTGATTAATTGACTTTTGTGTAGCGGCTGTTTGTTCGAGCAGATAGCAGCCTCTAATGTCATGCCTACAGCTTTAATGCGGAAGAAAAATGTCTGGTTTGTCTGACACAGATTTAGGACTATCACAATCTATGATGAATTTTCACTTGAGAAAACCACTCAGAGTAAACTGGCAAAGGAACACTTTGCAATCTGCATCACAAAAACTGGCCTCTTTTGAGAATACCATCAACTGCCGTGTTTAAAAAAAAGAAAGAAAATTAGATATGATTTTCCAAGGGTCTCAGACAAGGCAGCATTTTTAGGAATATCTTACTTAAATCCTTTTAGTTGTTTGTAAAATAGCAATTTGATTTTTACAAACCTGAGCCACACCAGATTTTAAGTTGTATATATAAATGTGTATGTGTGTTTTTTATGAGTGTGTGTGCGTGTGTGTGTGTGTGTGTGTGTGTTTGTCTTATAAGGCTTAAGAGTCCAGCACTGCAGTAAGATGTGGCAACTTTACAAGAAGCTCCATGTTTGTTTCTGTGTGAAGCTGACAGTTTGACATTAAATGGTTAGTTCACCCAAAAATCAAAATAATTCTGTCATTAATTACTCACCCTCGTGTCGTTTCAAACCCGTAAGACCTTCATTCATCTTCGGAACGCAAATTAATTTATTTTTTATAAAATCCGATGGCTCAGTGAGGCCTCCATTGACATCAAGATAATTAACACTTTCAGATGCCCAGGAAGCTACTAAAGACATATTTAAAACAGTTCATGTGACTACAGTGGTTCAACCTTAACGTCAGGAAGCGACGAGAATACTTTTGTGTGCCAAAAAACAAATAACGACTTTATTCAACAATATCTAGTGATGGACGATTTCAAAACACTGCTTCATGAAGCTTCGAAGCTTTACAAATCTTTTATTTTGAATCAGTGGTTCGGAGAGTGTATCAAACTGCCAAAGTCACGCGATTTCAGTAAATGAGGCTTCGTTACGTCATAAATGTTTCGAAATTTTAATGGTTCACCACTGGGGGCGTGACTTTGGCAGTTTTTATACACGCTCCGAACCACTGATTCGAAACAAAAGATTTGTGAAGCTTCATGAAGCAGTGTTTTGAAATCGCCAATCACTAGATATTGTTGAATAAAGTCGTTATTTTGTTTTTGGCGCACAAAAGTATTCTTGTCGCTTCATAACATTTAAAGGGTTAGTTCACCCAAAAATGAAAATTCTGTCATTAATTACTCACCCTCATGTCGTTCCACACCCATAAGACCTTCGTTCATCTTCGGAACACAAATTAAGATATTTTTGTTGAAATCTGATGGCTCAGTGAGGCCTGCATAGCCAGCAATGACATTTCCTCTCTCAGGATCCATTAATGTTCTAAAAACATATTTAACATATTTAAATCAGTTCATGTTCAATATTAATATTATAAAGCGACGAGAATATTTTTGGTGCACCAAAAAAACACTTTGTCTTTGGCGCTCCGAACCGTTGATTCAACACAAAAGATTTATAACGCTCCGAAGCTTCCTGAAGCAGTGTTTTGAAATCGGCCATCACTATATAAGTCGTTATTTTGTTTTTTTTGGTGCACAAAAAATATTCTTGTCACTTAATAATATTAATATTGAACCACTGTACTCACATGAACTGATTTAAATATGTTTTTAGTACATTAATGAATCTTGAGAGAGGAAATGTCATTGCTCCCTATGCAGGTCACACTGAGCCATCGGATTTAAACAAAAATATCTTAATTTGCATTCCGAAGATTAAGGAAGTCTTACGGGTGTGGAATGGCATGAGGGTGAGTAATAAATTACATTATTTAAATTTTTGGGTGAACTAACCCTTTAAGGTTGAACCACTGTAGTCACATGATACATCTCTAGTAGCTTTCTGAGCATCTAAAAGTGTTAATTATCTTGCTGTCAATGGAGGCCTCACTGAGCCATCGGATTTTATCAAAAATATCTCAATTTGTGTTCCAAAGATGAACAAAGGTCTTACGGGTGTAGAACGTCATGAGGGTGAGTAATTAATGACAGAATTTTCATTTTTGGGTGAACTAACCCTTTAATTCCTCCTAAAGTTTGTTCCATGTGCATCTGCGGAGGTAATTGGTGGTAGCGATTTGTGAATAAAATATTTGTCTTGATTTGCCTTTATCACAGGCTTTACAGCCACATATTATTAATGATTCAACTCAGTTTGATGTCAGATAACCACAAGAACCGTTGCACTGTGGCATCTGTACATTAGCACAGTCTCTCATTCCAAATTCTTGGAGCACCTTTTAAGGAACTGAAAGTAACTGGTCTCCAGTTCTGCTCTGTTTCGGCACCCTGTGGGGCCAGCAGCTCTCTGACTTTGCTCAAGCTGTCACCCCATTAATCATAGTGAAGTTAAAGGCTGGCCCGGTTCCGACTGCCCTTACGGACCAGAGACTACACACACATAATAATGAGGCCTACTCGTGGGACACTTCAAATTAGATTTTCTTTTGATTCCACTCTCCTGTGTACCTTATTCAGACTGCCAGGGGTTTTTGTATCTGCATGTTATGAAATTAATAGGATATACCCTATTGGGTACACTATTAATTTTGCTATTCACCTGCCCCATGGTTTTTGTGGAAATTCAAATCCTGTAATTGTCTTGTTTCTGAGTGGTTTTAATAGCAAGGTTGGCTTTTGATTAGGATGGGTTTATATCTCAAGGTAGTGCACAACAGGGTGGCACTATCTGTTTCATATCACTTATTTTATGATTTTCATCAACCTTCATGAAGTCTTCAACCTTTATCAAACATTAAATCATGTACCTAAAAGATGCATTACTATTTCAAAGACCTCCTACGAGGAGTCGTTGCCAATCAAAGGTAGTTCTTGTAGAAGAATAAAAGAATATGTTGAGCTTTGAGTTTTATAATGTCAAGAGCTTTTCAATTTCCTACTGTGGATCCCTGAGAAACACTGCAAAGAGACGTACATGACGCCCAGTGGTGTGTCCTCAAAAGCAGTTGGGTGCCTCTGGGACTAATGACCTTTGTATCATCCCGTGAGCTTAACACACTGGAATATGCTTTAAAAACTGAACGACAAAAGAAAAGGAAAACGCAGTAACAAGGAAGATAAATGAGTTAGCTCCTGCTGAGGAACATGGAGGGGAAAAAAAGCAAAAGCAAACAGAGAACCACTAGGGAATAAAATCAAATCATGTTCACCTTGAACCTACAGTGCTGCATAGTCAAGTCTAAATTTAACCTGCGAGGAGCGGAAATCAGACTGATGTTCCAATCCAGAATTACCTTAGAGGAACCCGCAGCCTAGATGTTCTCAGTCCAAAACCTTCAGCCAGTATGATCGGGTTGTTCGGTTTACGGACAATGGGGACATAATTTGGGCCCTTGAACCTCCACATTAGTGAAGCATTCAGAGAAGTGGGAGGGCGATATGAGTTTTATGTTCTCATTTTTCATCTGACCAAATGAGAGCCATGGGATGCCACGCTGAGACCATCAGTACTCTTGATATGCTGGAGCAATTGTCTGCTGTCATTATGCATCATGCAGTCGTAAAGTTTGAACATTTATTCTCACTAAGCTGTCAGAAGCTTACAATTATGAACATGATTTGGAGCTAAAGATCAGCTGTCTTAAATCAGATTAATAGTTGTGTTTGAATACAATTTGAAGATGATTCTTTCTACAACTGTTTTTTTCATTTTAATAATTTTAATATGCCCTGGTAAACAGAAGAGCGTACTTTAAGAAAATTAGTGATGATGTTTCTTAATTTAAGCAAAAGATCTTGAGGGAATGTGCTATTGCAAATCTGGTAGTGATTTAATCATTGGCACAATGATTAGTAAAGACACAATTAGTCAAAGTACAAACAAACACCAAAACATAATTTCTGATCTACACTAAAAGGTAAAAATGTTGCATTTTAATAAACTGCTCTAGTACTCAATGGATTTACAAATGTGTTCTAAATAACAGGTTTGATCAGTTGTGGCCTAATGGTTAGAGAGTTGGACTTGTAACCCGAAGGTTGTGGGTTCGAGTCTCAGTGCCGGCAGGAAATGTAGGTGGGGGAAGGGAATGAGCCCTTGAGCAAGGCACCGAACCCCCAATCGCCCCCAAATAAACATTCATTTTATTACACTTGTTTTTCAGTTCTTTTTCTTATTTCTTTTCAATATATTTATATAAAATATTTATTTAACAGCTTAAATCATTGCATGGAGTCTGTCGTTTTGGGTGTATGTGATTTAAATTGGCTCTAAATTTAAAAAATGCAGACTTAGTAATGAATCATAATTTCATTATTAAAGTTGTTACACACAAATGCTTGACAGAAGCATGTGTTTTCATTCATTTTAATGATGATCATTTAATATCCATTCATTCTCAGCAAATTCTTGCATTGCAGGTACTTACTGTGAGCGAAAGAAGCTCCTCTGTGATTCAAACCCGTGCTGGAATGACGGTCGCTGTGAGGAGACTGAAAATGGATATGTTTGCACATGCCCAGGGGGTTTCACAGGCCTCAACTGTGAGACCACCACTGAGATTGACAGCTTTTGCAAGTCTAACGGATGTCAACTGGACGAAGCCTGCACCACAGACAAACTTGTGAGGCCTTTTTTTTTTCTACATTGCAGCTAATGCTGTTTTTTCTATCTTTATTTTTGCCCGAGAGAATGTGATTAATTTGAAATGCCACATGCAAATATCTGTGACACACCTGAAGTGGATCAGCCTGTGTCACGTTGAAGGTTACAATAACCATTAATAATTGTTTTGATAGCAGAATCGGCATGACATTTATAATACATTTTTTTTTGGACTTGAGCAAGTTGTTGCATATTAAGTATAGCACAAAAATTAATTATGGGATAAATAAATATAGAATTATAAGACTTTTGTGCCATGTTCACTTAGAAATGTCTCCCCAGATTGTTACAGTTACAGTCTGGTGTTCATGATCCATTACAGTAATGAAGAGATGAATTTAGAAGAAAGTGGGCCAGTGGCAGACTAATTGTCTTGTGTGACCTTCATTTACTTGGTAGTGAAATTCAGCACATGGGCCTGTCCGTTGTAGATTCTCATGAGGTACCTTAGTCATTTGAGAGCATGGACAGTAAAGATAGACTTTAATTTCTCTCTAACACACATACACACACTCAGACACATTAAATTGATTTGTTTGACATTGATTTGGTCTATCTGAGACATCCTCCTAAGAGAGCTCATCTGTATGAAAATGAAATAATCCTTCACGCTGCTCCAGAACTGCACCAATGCTTATATCAGTGGGAGTCTCCGTATTACTTTCATCTGGGATTGTTCTCAGCTTCTATTACTCATCTTTGAATGACTGAGTCAGAAATATTATTGATGTCAGTATGGGTTAGTGAAAGTCGGAGAGCAGAACCAGCTAATGACTTGTCCATTGTACTGCTTATTCAGCTCTGGATGCTCCAATGCTGGTTATTTCTCTGGTTTGTCACGATCGGCTCCCAAAAAAAATATATATTCAAAGTCACTAAATTAGGTTTGTCCTGTAGGCAGTCCAAGGTTACCGACAGGGTGCC
Source organism: Anabarilius grahami (assembly GCA_003731715.1). NCBI lineage: Eukaryota > Metazoa > Chordata > Actinopteri > Cypriniformes > Xenocyprididae > Anabarilius > Anabarilius grahami. The sequence goes on along the minus strand of RJVU01042612.1, from coordinate 976,928 downwards.
TGTGCTGGTGCCAGAGCCGGTGTCCAATCTGGCCCCGTTCTGCTCATTTTCTCTGAAATAAAGTTGGTTCCACTGGTCTCAAACCAGGAAGCAATAACATCAGTGGTCATGGGACAGGATAATGTCCTCAAGTTTTTGAAACAACTTGTGAGAAAAAAAAAAAAAAACTAAACTGCTGATATTTTAATGATATTGTATAAACATAGCCATTTAGACTGTGACTTAAGAACTAGTACAAATAACTAGCAATTAGTCAGGGGTAGTCAGTCTTACTTTTCAGTATCAAATAAGACCAATCAACGTTTTTACGTAACTGACGTAAAAAAAAGTTATTATGGAAAGACTAGTTTTAGCAGTTTATGTAACCAGCCCAGCTGGAAGTGATGCACATTCAATTCATGGGCTGTTGGTACTTACATGGGCTACTTCAGTTGGTTTATTTTGTCCATTCATATGAAATCGAATTATTTATTTTACGAATATAACATCAGTGTCACTATCCCATTTCTGTGTCTATTGTTTTGTATGGACTTCTATATTGAAGTGCATTCTCTCTTACCATTGTTTCTAAGTTATCTTCCATTGATTTTGTCTGTTATATTAGTTACCATAGTCACATCATTAATTCCAGCTGTTGTTAATTATCTACTCATTGTTCTGTGTATTTAAGGCCTTGGTTTTTAATCATGCTTTGCTAGTCGTTGCTGTTATCGAGTCCGTGTCTTGGGTCTTGAGTTCCTGGATGTTCCTTTTTTCCTATGTGGAATCTTTTCATTTAAGTTGTGTGTGCAAGTAGATTCCCTCTCTCTGCTTCGTCTCTCAGCATTCTTACCAATCAGAAATTTTTTATCACTTTTATTTGATGTCTGACCATTAAATCAAGACCTCTGATGGCATTAGCTATTTTGTTTTATGTTATTTTTGTTATTAAAAATAAGAACAAAGAAGGAAATTACAAACAATAGGACAAATACAATATAACAAAATATGAATTATTTTTTAGGAACAATAGGTTTATTTAACATGTAGTTAGAAATGGAACAGAAATGGAATAATCAAATGTAAAAATAAAATACTGTCTACTAGTCTTCACTGTATGATTATAAATGTATTCTTATTAAAGCTAAAAAAAAGTTATTCAGTCAAATGCATTTTTTTTTTTCTCGTTTGTTTGATTTGACAAATCAGGTTTATTAGGCTGCTGTCACTTTAAGAGCGAATGCACGGATCCAATATACTGATACACATCCAGTTTACACCCATCCAGTTTACTTTCACTTGAGATATAACCCACCGTGACTAATTTGACATAATTGTGTGTTTATTTGACCATTCAAATGCAATAATGTGAAAGAGAAGTGATCCAACCAACTTGCTGAGAGACGCAGCTTTCTGTGTGCGCGTTTCAGCTGTGTCAATCAGCCTGAGCAGTGAGCACCACATAGAGTTATTTTTCACGACTTACTGCACTTAACTGTTTTTAACAACTATTTAATAACTATTGTTTGTTTAATGCGTTTCATCGCTCTAAAGTGTCAATAGTGCTGTGCTATACTTATATATTTACATACTGCAATATACATAATATAGCAACAATCTCTAGGCCGTCACCATGATATATACCATCATATCGCCAAGCCCTACTTTGAATGTTTAAAATATGTTCTCAAAACTACTAATAAAGACTACAGTGCACTATGCTTGTTTGCGGCTGTGTTGTATAGCACGTTACATTGTTTGTGGTTGGGTTACATTGTTTGGCTTTCAAATGAATGAAAACGTGAATGTGCAGATCCACTGGGCCAAGCCCCAGCTCTGGCCAAGCACCAGCAGCTCTTGGTGAAAAAGTGGTAGCTGATGCAAATATAATGGTGTTCAAGCTCACCTTAGGTTGTGCTTTAGATTTCAGCATGTCTCTCCAATTGACGTGTAACCAACCCTCCTTGGGGTGTTCTGTTTCTTTTATACAGAATTCCACATGCATATGTGTAGACCCGGAATGCTCGGAGCAGGCGGAGGTGTGTGGCACTTTGCCCTGTCTCAACGGTGGATTCTGTGTAGTTCAGAATGGCCAGTATCATTGCAGGTAAGAGAATTGAGAATACTCAATGACTTGTTAGCTCAGGTCAACAGCATTAGTATTTCTGGTAAAGGCATTTTAATTATAATTTATCTTGTCACAGCCTAAAGAAAACTTTAGCTTGTCTAAAGTAATTTTGCTTGCTTAAAGTCAATATTGACATTTGAATGAACTTTTTAATGCAGTATTCCTTGTCTGATTTGAATTACTCTACATGCATGTTATTCCAATGTCAGAGTTGTATTCTGTTTTCATGCTCTTATTTTGAAGTTTGTTAACCCATTTGTCTTGTGTGTGTATATGTTTGTGTTTTGTATTCGACTTCATGCTGTGCTGCGCAGACCGATCTGCATCTGATTTGCAGCAGTGCATGTCAGTTTAAAAATGTTGTCCGATTTGGGACAGCTCCTTCACCACGTTACTGTGACGTATGCCATTAAAGTAAAGCTCAGCGCAGCTTCTCCAGAGCGGTTGTACAAGCTCTGATGATGACGGCTATTTCCCGATTGGCCAGACTTTCATGTTTATTCTGACACCTTTAGTTCCCCTATTGCTCACAAATCTGTGTTTTTACAGCAGTAGAAATCATTTCATGCTCTGTTATGTCATATTTATCATACTAAAACTAATAAAAAATATATAGACTCTATTTTATTGATATTTATCTGTGTAATAGTAGTACCTGTTCATAGTTTGTGTTAATCAAAGGTATTCATTTTACATGCTTTTGAAAAATTGCTTTATGAAACTCACATTTTGAGATGCTGAATGTCATGTATGCTGTGATTGTGTGTTTCTTAGTATGTGATTATACTGGACAAAAATAGGAATACAGTCTGTAGACAGTGAAATGTTCATTAAAGTTCCAGTTGTAAGGTTCAATATTCAGCCTGTGACAGCTTTTGAATTACTTCCTGCTGATAATGAGGGAATCCGCTACAGTTTCAGAATCCGCTACACTTTATGAGATCTTCCAGTCCTTGGGGGATTCACAGCTATGTCTTCTCTTGCTCCTGTTCATCTTTCTAGTTTTTATTAGCAAAGATCACTTGAATCAATACATTTGATGGCCCCTCTGACTAAATGACAAACGTAAGATAAGATAGAGATTGAAAGGGAAAAAATGAATTAAAAATTGAGAAAAGGAATGACTAGAGGATGATAGTGTGTGTGTAAAGAGAAGGACAGATAAAAGCAATAGCAGCTGGTCACCTGAGAGTCTGTGTTAATAATTGAGTGATCTTGCCTTTGTGTCAGAATAATATTACTGAAGTCTTATCACAGCAGAAGGATGACAAAGATCTGACTTAGGCCAAGGAAACAAGAGGATTCATGAAGCATATGTGCCAGAGGTTGAACATTTAACAGACATTCTTGTTATGTGTTTGCTTAAAGGGTCGTTTAATTCTCCACAAATGTCAGGAGCATAATGGTGATAATGACACACCAGTGACATCTAAAAAAAGTATAAAGTGTCTGCATTTTATCAACCTGATTGTTACTCTGGGCCATTTTTTTCCCTTTTTCGAAGTCTATTTTTATATGTGGCTAAAGTTAATGTCATCTTCCTGTAGATGCCGGCAAGGTTTTTCTGGAGAGAACTGTGAAGAAATAATTGACTTCTGCAAGCTGCTCAGTATTAACTGCCTGAATGAGGGATTGTGTCTCAACCTAGTTGGAGGATATAATGTAAGTAACCTATTTTTTTGCAGTGGTTTATTTGCACATAAAAAAAAAAAATAATAATCATTTCAGATCACATACATTTGTTATATTACTCCATTAAAAGGGGCTTTTGCACTGGAGGGACCTTTTCATAGTTCCTAGAACTATCGGCTGAAGTACTCGGATTTTGCCGTGTTCGCACCGCAGGAACGATTTTTGTTCTAGGAACTCCTTTTGGGAGAACTAAATTAGCTGCTACTTCAGAGTAGGGTCTAAACCAGCACTATAGGAACTATCAGTGACGCAAGTGTACGTTGATTGGTCAAACGCATGTCAAACACCGGCACCTGGTATTTTTTAAAAGCCGTGTAAACATATTTACTTCGCGAACATGGAAAACCGCGATAACGGCATGTGTTCTTTTCTCCGACTCGATGATATGTAATACTGAAAGTTATCATAGGAGATATCGTCTCTTAGCCCCTCTTTTTGCTCTTTCAGTCACATAAATTATGCGTTTACATTCCATCTCCCTTATCACGAAACCCACGACACACAACAAACACAGCTCTGATCACGGAATCCTCCATCCACTGGTTTTTAGCGTTTGTAAATGCCGTGATTAAAGACGCCATTTCGGCCGCTTCAGAGTTCCTATTTCCGGTGCTAATGCAACTAGGAACATGGCCCGGGGGAGAAATTAGTTCTTGGGGGACTATCCTAGTGGCTAGTTTCTAGAACTGAGTTCCTAGAACTATTCGGTGCGAAAGTGCTTAAAGAGAAGCTAAACAAGAACTTGTGGATTAAAAGAGATGTATATGCTGTGTGTGGTGTTTGGAAGTTTGTAGAGAATTGTTGTTTATATACAGTGGTGTGAAAAAATGGTTGCCCCCTTCCTGATTTTTTATTATGAAGGGAAAACAAAATCCAAACCCACATGGCCCTGTGTGAAAAAATGCTTGCGCCCCCATAAAGGCTCGTCTCAGTTTTGCCAGAAAACATCTTGATGATCCCCAAGACTTTTGGGGAAATGCTCTGTGGACTGACGAGACAAAAGTTGAACTTTTTGTCCCATTACGTCTGGCGTAAAAGTAACACAGCATTTCAGAAAAAGAACATCATACCAACAGTAAAATATGGTGGTGGTAGTGTGATGGTCTGAGGCTGTTTTGCTGCTTCAGGACCTGGAAGACTTGCTGTGATAAATGGAACCATGAATTCTGCTGCTACCAAAAAATCCTGAAGGACAATGTCCGGCCATCTGTTCGTGACCTCAAGCTGAAGTGAACTTGGGTTCTGCAGCAGGACAATGATCCAAAACACACCAGCAAGTCCACCTCTGAATGGCTGAAGAAAAACAAAATGAAGACTTTGGAGTGGCCTAGTCAAAGTCCTGACCTCAATCCTATTGAGATGCTGTGGCATGACCTTAAAAAGGCGGTTCATGCTCAAACCCTCCAATGTGGCTGAATTACAACAATTCTGCAAAGATGAGTGGGCCAAAAATCCCTCCACAGCGCTGTAACAGACTCATTGCAAGTTATCGCAAACGCTTGATTGCAGTTGTTGCTGCTAAGGGTGGCCCAACCAGTTATTAGGTTTAGGGGGCAAGCGCTTTTTCACACAGGGCCATGTGGGTTTGGATTTTGTTTTCCCTTCATAATAAAAACCTTTATTTTAAAACTGCATGTTGTGTTTACTTGTGTTATCTTTGATTCATATTTAAATTTGTTCGATGATCTGAAACTTTAAAGTGTGACAAACATGCAAAAAAATAAAAAATCAGGAAGGGGGCAAGCACTTTTTCACACCCCTGTATACTCACCAGCCACTTTATTTGGTACACCTTGCTTGTACTGGGTTGGAACTCTTTTACCTTTGGAACTTCTTTAATTCTTCGTGGCATATATTCAACAAGGTGCCGGAAACATTCCTTAGAGATTTTGGTCCATATTGACATGATAGCATCACACAGTTGCTGCAGATTTGTCGGCTGTACATCCATGATGTGAATCTCCCATTTCACCACATCCCGAAAGTGCTCTATTGGATTGAGATCTGGTGACTGTGGAGGGCATTTGAATATAGTGAACTCATAGTCATGTTCAAGAAACCAGTTTGAGATGATTTGAGCTTTGTGACATGGCGTGTTATCCTGCTAGAAGTAGCCATCAGACAATGGGTACACTGTGATCATAAAGGGATGGACATGGTTAGCAACAATACTCAGGTAGGCTGTGGGGTTTAAATGATGCTCAATTGGTATTAAGGGGCCCAACATGAGCCAAGAAAATATCCCTCACATTATTACACCACTAGCAGCTTGAACCATTGATACAAGGCAGGATGGATCCATGCTTTCATGTTGTTTACACCAAATTCTGACCCTACCATCTGAATGTTGCAGCAGAAATTGAGACACATCAGACCAGGCAACATTTTTCCAATCTTATATTGTGTGAATTGTAGCCTCAGTTTCCTGTTCTCAGATGACAGAAGTGGCACCGGTGTGTCTATCCGCTTCAAGGTTCGATGTGTTGTGTGTCCAGAGATGCTCTTCTGCAGACCTCGGTTGTAACAAATGGTAATTTGAGTTACTGTTGCCTTTCTATCAGCTCGAACCAGTCTGGCTATTCTCCTCTGACCTCTGGCAATTGCACAAACATTTTCACTTACAGAACTGCTGCTCACTTGATACTTTTTCTGACCATTCTCTGTATACTCTAGAGATGGTTGTGTGTGAAAATCCCAGCAGATCAGCAGTTTCTGAAACACTCAGACAGCCTGTCTGGTACCAACAATCATGCCATGTTCAAAGTCACGTTCAAAATCTTTCCTCCCCATTGTTATACTCAGATTGAACTTCAGCAAACCGTCTCGACCATCTTTAAAATCATTGAGTTGCTGCCATGTCATTGGCTGATTAGATATTTGCTTTAACGAGCAGTTGAACAGGAGTACCTAATAAAGTGGCAGATGAGTGTGTATATATATATATACAGGTCCTTCTCAAAAAATTAGCATATTGTGATAAAGTTCATTATTTTCCATAATGTAATGATAAAAATTAAACTTTCATATATTTTAGATTCATTGCACACCAACTGAAATATTTCAGGTCTTTTATTGTTTTAATACTGATGNGTTTACTCATTTGCTTGTTCATGACAAATAGCAACACAGCGAAAAGTATTTCTAATATGTTGGACCTTTTATTGAGAGTAGCCCCTATTTACCTGTTGAGACATGCCTTCACAAGCACCTGTAAGAGCTTTTGTGATGTTTGAGTCGACGGAAGCACGACATGCGAAAGGTGCATTTGCAAAATATGCTGTATTTTCGTAATCCGCTAGATGCCGCTAGTGTTACAGAAACAACATACTTCACCTTTGAACGTATCAGTTTAGGACACAGATCTAAATCAGACACGACAAATAAAAAACACCTTTGCATCAATTTACATGTATGTCAGAAGTACTTTTTAAACTAATAATTAAAAAATACGTATAACATAAGTATTAGCAGCCTATTATAAATAAAAAAATAAAATGTAATTATAATAAACATATGTAGGCTATAATAAATAAAAATATCAGTATTCTTTAAAAAATAAGTTGAAATTATGCAAACTGATGACTTTAATAAATGCACAGACTATCGATTACATCCACTGATAGTTACAGTTTTTACTGTCTTAAACAATTTTAAACAAGTTTTCATTAACAAAATCCCTATGGAGAAAATGAAAGACTATGAAAATAGTTTTAGTTATATTTTTTCCCCATTTGGTTAAGTCTAGTTAGTTTTGCATCAAATAAAATGTGATTTTCGCGATCGAGATCTGGCAGCAGCTCATTTTTCCTCTTGGGCGAGCGATTCTATTATAGCTTATCCTGCCATGTAATTCGCCATAGAACAGCAAACCTATGAGAACGTGGGACAACGATGACGTTCCATAACAAAAGTGCGAAGGCGCAAAAGCTGCTGTAGATCAGCTCACACGGAAGTCTCCGTAACTGGCAGATTTAAAGAAAATTACTGTCGTTTGGCAAATAAATAAATTACGGACAGTTACATACGCATTACCAATCATGTAGGCTTTATGGTACAACTCAAACAAGGGGTTTAATACTAATTTATACTGTTAATATTAATTGCCGAGTCCACGAATGGCTTGGGTACGCAGAGCATTTGCAGCTTATATGGACCGCACGCCACTGATATATCTGGCAGCATATATATATATATAAGCAATATCACACTCATAGCCGTGCGATATTGGCTGTATATCAGCACGGCTGTGATTCGGTCGTAGGTAATCACAGCGTGCTGATATACAGCCATATCGCACGGCTACGAGTGTGATATTGCGTTTATGCAACAGTTCGACGGCACGAGTGTGTAAATAAATAAAAACAATAACGAAGTGTCTTTAAAACCCTCTTTCGTGCAGAACTATTTCCTTCCGCCACAGATTCAAATCTGAAGTTGACAGTTTGACCAAGCCTCCGTTACTATTCTAAAACGTCACTTTAGAACTAGTAACGAAGGAATGTTGAGTCCCTCCATTGAAACTCATTGTATTTTGTACAGTATTAGAGAGAGAGAGAGATCGCCTGAGGAGGCATTACCCCGTGTCTGATATAATATTCATTCTTCAGGTCGATGTCCATAATATTATATCCATTATAAAAGTCCGTTTGAATGTCCGCTGAGAAAAGCGATCTTTGTATTTGTCCTTACAGCCAGGGACGGGCAGTATTTATGATACATGTATTTCAAATACAAAATAGTATTTTGTAATTTGTATTTGATAGGGTTGATGAAAAAGGCTTCGTATTTTGTATCAAAATACTTTAGTGTTTTGTATTTTTGAAATACTGTAAAATACTTTGTAAGAAGTCTCCATGATGACATCATAAAATTGCAGCCTCTGATTGGTGCCTACTCAGTTTGCCCAGACTTGTTGAGATCAGAACAGAAAATTGATCCATATGGAAGAAGGTGGTGAAGGTAAGAAACGTGCAAGCTGCCAGCTTTCCATCAATCTTTTGCATCTAAGTTTTAACAGTTCATGTTAAGCTTTGGTGTTCGTTTTGGTAGCCTAGGCTAAATAGTTTACCAATTTACATAATGTTCTTGAAAACTATTATACCGAGCAGCAGTCCCCTATATTTATGATTAACAATCAAATGATTAATTAGTTAGAATCTAGTTGCTATTAATACAGGTGCCATCAGTTGTCTTCTTGAATCAGTGTTGCTGATGCAAAGTAGGCTCTTCGTTACCAAACACCAAATAACTAAATTAGGATACAATTATGTGTCATCCGCAAACATTAAACTGTTGGTTACTTTAAAACTAACCTTCATCTTCAGATCACAGGGATATGTGAATATTTGATCCGTTAAAGCCACAATATGTAAATTTTCGCAGCTAAAGGTCGCTCATTCAAAACAAAAGGTGTAGCTTGATGACGCCTTGATTTTTCACGGAATCATGGGAGGTGTTGTTTTCACGTCTACAGCCGGTGGAAAAGAATCGGGATGAGACTCAGGCAGAAATCATGTTCATGGATGAAATTATTAACGTTACTGTAGTATGAAGCAGAGCATGGCCGAGTGCTGCGAGAGCTGAACGAGGCCAGTGGAGCGATTGCTAATGAGACACGAGCGCGACACACATCTCGACAGCAGCTTTGAACTTTTATTATGCCGCAGTCGCCACTTCCGCTTCTTCTGCTCAAGCGTATGTTGGGTAAAGCAGCGCTGTATCATATTAGAAACATTTGTGTTGAAAGTTGTTATAATGCTACTCTCTGCGTTCGCTCGGCAGCTACTATGAGACACTTGCTGCAAACTGCAGTAAGCTAGATCGATATTAGTCATGGTAAAACATGGTACTCAGTGTAAATCAAGAAAACGAGATTTAAACAATAAGACTTACTGTGTTGAGCTATATAACATGATTAGTTTTCTGTTAACGAATGTATCCAAACAGTTGCTCAACTGTCTAATAAAACACATAATATACTAAAGCGTCTTTGGTGTTTCCATGGTTTTGAAAAAATAAAACCGGAAATTGAGGGTGTGATATCATTGATGGGACACATTGACACGGTCCGTGTCCTGGTTAAAATTGCTTATTTCTCTGGATTTAAACATTCTTGGAAACATTTGGGATAATGCAAGTACACAAGTCAACAAAACATATAACATTGTTCTAGTGTTTTTTTTGGATATTTTAATCTAAAAATCCTAATGTTTGCTATCAAACATTGTTTAATCAACTGAGTCAGTGTAATGGTGAAGGGATCGATCAAATAGACCAAAAGGATGGTTTGCGAAGGAATTTCATGCTCCCTTGTAAAAGTATTTTTTTGTATTTTTAAAATACAAAAATACAGTAGTTTATTTTGATACATGGTGTGGCTGCTGTATTTTGTAGTTTATTTTGATACACTTAAAATTAAGGTATTTGGTATTTTATTTTAAAATACATTTTGATGTATTTTTGCCCAACCCTGCTTACAGCTAAGGGAATTTTCCATAACATACAGCGCTAAAACAGCGTCCTGTATGTGAGTACAAACCCCTGTAACTCCATTGGATCCTCAAACTGTCAGTCAAACCTCATAAGTTCGCCCCACCTCTGTCGTGAATGAAGTGCCATACGCAGTTTGGAGATCTCTGCTTCTTTGCAATGCAAAGGTAAATAAAGATCTGATGTTTTTTTTTAAAAAGCGTTTTCTTTGCTCAAGAAACACTATCTATAAAGGCTAATGTTTTATGTATTTGAAGAGCAGAGAAGAGTCTTNTCTACAGCCGGTGGAAAAGAATCGGGATGAGACTCAGGCAGAAATCATGTTCATGGATGAAATTATTAACGTTACTGTAGTATGAAGCAGAGCATGGCCGAGTGCTGCGAGAGCTGAACGAGGCAACTGGAGCGATTGCTAATGAGACACGAGCGCGACACACATCTCGACAGCAGCTTTGAACTTTTATTATGCCGCAGTCGCCACTTCCACTTCTTCTGCTCAAGCGTATGTTGGGTAAAGCAGCGCTGTCTTATCATATTAGAAACATTTGTGTGTTGAAAGTTGTTATAATGCTACTCTCTGCGTTCGCTCGGCAGCTACTATGAGACACTTGCTGCAAACTGCAGTAAGCTAGATCGATATTAGTCATGGTAAAACATGGTACTCTGTGTAAATCAAGAAAACGAGATTTAAACAATAAGACTTACTGTGTTGAGCTATATAACATGATTAGTTTTCTGTTAACGAATGTATCCAAACAGTTGCTCAACTGTCTAATAAAACACATAATATACTAAAGCGTCTTTGGTGTTTCCATGGTTTTGACAAAATACTGGAAATTGAGGGTGTGGTGTCATCGTGAGACACATGGACACGGTCCGTGTCCTGGTTAAAATTACTTATTTCTCTGGATTTAAACATTCTTGGAAACATTTGGGATAATGCAAGTACACAAGTCAACAAAACATATAACATTGTTCTAGTGTTTTTTGGATATTTTAATCTAAAAATCCAAATGTTTGCTATTAAACATTGTTTAATCAACTGAGTCAGTGTAATGGTGAAGGGATCGATCAAATAGACCAAATGGATGGTTTGCGAAGGAATTTCATGCTCCCTTGTAAGTATTTTTTAGTATTTTTAAAATACAAAAATACAGTAGTTTATTTTGATACATGGTGTGGCAGCTGTATTTTGTAGTTTATTTTGATACACTTAAAATTAAGGTATTTTATTTTAAAATACATTTTGATGTATTTTTGCCCAACCCTGCTTACAGCTAAGGGAATTTTCCATAACATACAGCGCTAAAACAGCGTCCTGTATGTGAGTTTTACAAATATTTAACGAATGAAAAGGATTTTAAAAAGCTTGTGACAAACCCCTGTAATTGACCCTTCGCCGGGAGTTTGATTGACAAGCGATCTAACTAATCAGAACGCCGCGTCCGCCATTTTGTCCGACAGAGCAGCCAGTAGTTAGAAGATTAACCTCGGTAGAGTTAAACTTGAAAAATTGTGTATATTGACTTCTTTCCGCGTTTGAAACAACATTCATTCTCATGTTCATTCATGTTTATTTGATGTTATAAATGGACTAGTAGGAAGAGATGATCGGTTTACGAGCCTCTTGAGCTGACGCGCTACAGCAATCTGTCACGACACATTAAAGAGCCACAAAACGGTTTTTGTTGTTTGAATTTCTTTAATAACTACACAGTTTGAAAGCTGGGACTTTGTTTAATATTATAAGTAACTGATTTGTCTTGTATGTCGACATGTTGTCATGTATCCTCTTCGCTCCGCGATGTATTTTTCACTGCGTGTGGCGTGACAGCGCCACGGCTTGTCGGACAAAGCAACAGTAACTAAGGGGGGCGGGTCTTTGCGAAGGGTCAATTCCATTGGATCCTCAAACTGTCAGTCAAACCTCATAAGTTCGCCCCACCTCTGTCATGAATGAAGTGCCACACGCAGTTTGGAGATCTCTGCTTCTTTGCAATGCAAAGGTAAATAAAGATCTGATGTTTTTTTTTTAAAAAGCGTTTTATTTGCTCAAGAAACACTATCTATAAAGGCTAATGTTTTATGTATTTGAAGAGCAGAGAAGAGTCTTCGTCTGATATTTCCCGTCTAGTTGTAGCCAATATGCTATGCTAGAGGATGTAAGTTAAATATAGCCTTAATATTACATTATCAAATTTAACATAGCACAATTCGACTTGCTCTGGAACACGTAATGGATTAATAAGACCAAAGACTGCCCGTTTTATGTACCCAAAATGAATTATGTCTCATGTTTAACCACTATAAGAGCCAGCGGCAAATCCCCGAAGCACTGGCCGAGATGAAGCTGTTCTTGGCAGTTACGACCAGTGAACGGCCGCTGATGGCCTGGAGCTCGCATCTCCGAAAACTTCTAAACAAATTGTAAAATAGGCGCTATGATTAAATATGAGTCACATATTTCAGGTCAATATAAATACATTCGCGCCTAAAAATCTCTTAAAATTACAGTTCGTGGAACAAGAAGTGTAGTATTTGAAAAAATATGGTGGATTTGATCGGCCGCCATGACGGTAGCTTCTAGCGGAGTGATACAAACGGTGAAAAGGTAGGAGTTTTGTTATCACTAGAATAAAGCACGGCTATCAGCCAATCATATTCGAGAACCAGAAAGAACTATTATATTCTGTCTGGTTCTGGAATCTTATTGGCTGATAGGCGTGCGATATTTCAGTGATAAAGGTGCGTTCACGCGGCCTCGTAATTCTTGTTACGAGATTCTAGCTTGTAAAAAGTGTTCACGTCCTCATACAGCTTGTAAGCTGGGAGTTTTCTGAAAGCTCCCAGATGTACCACCTGAGCTCTGTAGATTCATAGGCATTGATAGTGGTGCCATGGAAACGCATAATTCCCAGTCCAAGGAGGTGAACAGCTCCGAATATAACGTCGCGTGTTGTCATCTCAAGATTCCGGTAAATACGAGGTGGCGTGAACGCAGCATAACAGCACTCTTACCTTTTCACCGTTTGTATCACTCCGCTTGAAGTGACCGTCATGGCGGCCGAGCAAATCCAACGTAATTTTTGCGAATACTACTTGTTGTACCACGAACTGCAGTTTTAATAGTTTTTTAGACGAGAATGTAGTTGTTTAGACCTGAAATATGTGACTCATATTTAATAATAGCGCCTATTTTACAATTTGTTTTGACGTTTTCGGAGATGCGAGCTCCAGGGCGTCTGCGGCCGTTCAGTGCTCGTGTAACCGCCGAGAACAGCTTCATCTCGGCCAGTGCTTCGGGGATTTACCGCTGGCTCTTATAGTCGTTAAACATGAGACAAAATTCATTTTGAGAAACGTTACATTAAACGGGCAATTTTTGGTCTTATCTATTATTTGTTCCAGAGCAAGTCGAATTGTGCTATGTTTAATTTGATAATAATTACCTTACATCCTGATCTATAGCATAGCATATTATTGGCTACAACTAGACGGGACACATAATCAGACGAATACTCTTCTCCGCTTCCTCTTGCTCTCTTTAAATACATACCCTTTATAGACATAGTGTTTTTTGAGTAAAGAAAACGCTTTACAATATATTTTTAATTTTTTTCTCCTCTCAAACATCAGATCTTTATTTACCTTTGCATTGCATAGAGGAGATGACCAAACTGCGTGCGGCACTTCATTCACGAGGTGAGGTGGATTTATGAGGTTTGACTGACAGTTTGAGGATCCAATGGAGTTACGAGGTTTTGGCACAAGCTCTTTAATATCCTTTTCACTCGTTAAATATTTGTAAAACCCACATACAAGCGTAAAGGGTGACCTATATCATTGTTTTTTTTGTTGTTGTTGTTGTTGTTGTTGTTTAAATCAAATAAAACAAACATTTGGAAATATAGAGATACAAGATGTAGCATCTATTTTACTTTATTTATTTTTTGGCATTTGGTAATTATCCACAGCACACTTGACAACCGTCACGGGCACACTAGTGCTTTATGTTTGACTGAACTGTACAATTGTTTATTTGTTGTTCAATAAATTGCGTAATTGTCCATTAGTGCGTAATATGGAGTGAGTGAAAGTTACATTAATACGCCATTAGATGGCGGCAACACTTTACAGGTGAATGAGTCAGTGAGCCACAAGAGAGTCACACTTTTAAATTGAAAGGAACTTTTGCAAAGGAAGTTGTTTTAGCACTGTGGCGTTATGAATGTTATGGAAAATTCCCATAGCTGTAAAAAGGGACTTTTATAATGGATATAATATTATGGACATCGACTTGAAGAATGAATGTTATGCAATATATCAGACAGGTAATAGCCTTCTCTCTCTCTCTCTCTCTCTCTCTCTCTCTCTCTCTCTCTCTCTCTCTCTCTCTCTCTAATACTGTACAAAATACAATGAGTTTCAATGAAGCGACTCAACGTTCCTTCGTTACTAGTTTTAAAGTGACGTTTTAGAATTGGTAATGGAGGCTTGGTCCAACTGTCAACTTGAGATTTGAATCCGTGGCGGAAGGAAGTAGTGCTTCACAAAAGAGGGTTTTAAAGACACGTTGTTGTTTTTATTTGTTTACACACTCGTGCCGTCGAACTGTTGTATAAATGCAATATCACACTCGTAGCCGTGCGATATGGCTGTATATCTGATATACAGCCATATCGCACGGCTACTCGTGTGATATTGCTCATATAAAAAATAATATATATATAATATTGTTTGTCTATATATAGTAGTTAGATTGTGTTCCTTTTGATTTCCTACCCAAAATGGCAATGCAAATACAGTCATGACATGACAAATAATTATCCCAACATCCACCAAAAATTTCTCCATTCCCCAGCGGCTAATGCACATCTGTTAATCACAATTTATTTTTTAATTTTTTCAGTCAGTCTCACAGTCACATAATAGCATCCTTGATTTATGCTCATGTCTCAAGGTTTCAGCCATCCTCTTCTATTTCAATATCATCTTTCTGTCACTCCCATCAACAGATCTGCACTTTGAGTGATGTCACAGTTATAAACTGTCGATTGATGTAGTCGCATCTGTTTTTGTTATGAAGTGCTCTAGAATATGCGCTTTTGATTGATTTACTTCAAGTGCAATTTGTTAAACTATCAAAATTGGTGGTTCATACATGGGGATCTGTCACAGTTATGCAAAATGTGTGAATTTAAATGCTCTTTTGATATAATGCAAAAATATTTTTGAATCAATGTCTTATGTTGAGTGAATGACTTATGATTGATCCTGACTATTAAATGGTCTAAAAATCCTTTTGTGGGAAAGTATTATGGAAAAATCATAGAATACAGGTTTGGAACGACATGCAGGTGAATGAATAATGACACAATTAAAAAATTTTAATTCATTAATCAGAATGTTAAAATATTTATTTTTACAGGTATAAAAAGAACAAAATGAGGGTGAAAAATATCAACATTTTCAAAAATGAAGAGGAAAAAATAGTTTTTGAGTGTGTCAGCATTAACTCTGAAAGATTTAAAAAAGTAGAAGTTCTCTATTTTATGTTACAATGTGCTGATAATGTTCCAGAAATCTCAAAATGTGTTCTTGAAGACGTTATGGTTGATATATATGGCTTTCCTTAAAAATAACCTGAAAACAAATCTGAAACTTGAAAAACTGCAGGCTAACGTTGCGCATTGGAATTTTAAAGCCTGTTTCTCTGCAGAAGTTGCTGTGATGTATGTAGACATTAGCTATTATAAGAGCTGATTTGGTTAACATGCTGTTTGCAGACATCTGGTTGTTGAATTTCTAATCAGTCACATCCTTAATTAAAACTTTGACATAGTCCAGAAAACAGGCCACATTTTTTCATTAGCAAATTGATGATGAATTTGTAGGTCATCAACAACATTTTTCTTTTCTTGAACTTCCTTTCTCCCCCTTTAATCTTCCTAAACTCTATGCTGTATAATTGCCTTCTGAGATATGATACTTAAAATGACCAAGGACTGAATTGGCTAAGATTTTTGATGTAAGGATATTTAGTAAAACTCTACTTTGTAACCATAGGGGATTTTACCTTTTCATCAAAAACTTGAATGCATGTTTAACCGAACTATAAGAACAGCACATGATTGTAGAAGTATTTAGTGTTTTGCTGATTGATTGAATATCTAATAATTAAGGTTAATTACTATTTTTGTCTTCCCCCTACAGTGTCTCTGTGCACCAGGATGGACGGGGGAGTTTTGTCAGTACTTGGATAATGCATGCTTAGCCTATCCAAACAGATGCTTGAACGGAGCTACTTGCATCAGTATGAGTCAGCCAACTGCACCCCCGCACTATATGTGCACCTGTCTCCCTGGATACACAGGTTAAAAGAAAACTATATCAACAAACTCCAGAATATGTTATCCTGATTTATGTTCAAGTTTGCACAGAGTTTGGCAGCAGAAGCTTTTTAAAGCCACACTCATATTGATTTTTTTTTCTACAGTAGAATTGGAGAGGGGAATTATTGTCACGTTTTCATGCAGTGTAGGAGATTGCATATAGCTAAAATATAAGAAAACAATTTTTGCTATAGCCGTATAAATCTGAATATAGCATGTAAAATATTTCCGTCAGCTAGCGAATGTGTTCTGTTGGGGACATTTTGAGAAATCTACATGACACTCAGACTTGTAACTTGTAATATAATTCTTGATTTTGAATTAAAGATGCAGTCCGTAACGTTAACTTGGTTAAAAATGATCCAAAATCAATTGAGCAAGTAAATAACCAGCCAGTGTTCAAAACTATCTCCTTACGTTAGCCCGATTCACAACGGTAAGCTTGTAATAATGTTTCCTAATTCGAGCATGCAAGTTGTACGTCTTTGCGTCATTACGTCATTACGTCACGTCTGTTTACATAAAGAAAGAGTCCCAGCTAGTAGGCTATATGGCATGTAAGGATGCTGCAGGTGGCGGATCATTTATAGCCTTTTCTCACAGCAGCTGCAATAATTAAACATCATTTTGATAGCGGATTGTAATCCAGAAAGGTCCAAATGACAATCATCAGTGACAACTGGAGGTTCACCCATAGTCAAAAGCAAAAGCGATTGTTAGATTTAATCACCATTGGTAGCACGATTTATTGTTATGCTTTTTTTCTATTGGTCAGAACAAAAGTGGCAGACATGTTACTTGTTCAGATGACACTACCCAGTGAGAATTCTTATTTTGGTCATACTTCCAAGACGTAGAATCTGTGATCCCGAAATACAGTATCCACACCGGTGCGGTGACTGACAGCAAACATTAGATTCATCCGTGCTGAGGAGCCGTGCCGATGCACAACCCACGTAAAGGTGATAATTCCGCAAATAACTGCAATTTCAGGTTTTAAACATAGATGGCGACAAAGAGGCAAAATTACAGACTGCAGCTTTAAAGTAGCAAACTGGATTTAGAATTTGTTTTTGAATAAAAGGAAACTTCCAGAAATATTAATTTAATATTCATACTGGAAGAGCAATTAATTTACTTGAATGCTCTACTTTAACTCAGAACTGTTCACAATGAAGCCAACCATCAATATATAATCAGTATATTTTCATATTAATATTTATTTTTATAAAGTATGTACATTTAATGGTGCTGTTTGTTAGATGGGTGTTCTTTTTTGGCATATTGAGGAAAACATGTTCTGCCTATCAGGAAAAAACAGGCATATTTAGTGAAAATTAATGATGTAATTATGTTTTGTTACAAAATTTATGTTAGGCCAATTCTTGGAATTGCAGTTCAGTAAATTACTCTTCTTGTCATTCAACATCCTGTGGGCATGGCCAGTTCTATTCAAATTCCAACTCATGAATTTGAAAAAGAGCCAGTTCTGAATTTTGCCCTAGCCTGAATGACACAGTTTCATGTCCAACATCTATATCATCCTCTGTAATGTGACTCAGAGTGTGTGTCCCACCGAGACGAGTCCCGCTGCCCTGAGGCATCTCTTTACCGTAACTCATCTTTGCACATTGCCCTCCTAACTGGATTATTCTGTAATTTGTTTCATCATGCCTGCTTAATGAAGGGCAAATAGAGGTTAGAGAACACTTAATCGGTAAATCTAACTGGGAAAGCAAGATCTTTCATTAGCTTGGCCACCAGTGCATGAGCACAGGAGGAGCTATTTGCCTAAACAACCCAGAAACAAATAAACAAATGAGAAATGATTTACTGGATTTCATCATTCATGACGTGTTGATCTCGGTGAAATGCATTGCAGTTCAGTGCTTTTGCAGTTCAAGTCTTTTATAGGCATTTTACATGAATTGTAGATGATATACATTTCATGACATCTATAAACTGTGACATGTTATGAAGCTGTATTGCCTGAAAAATGCCGTCCTTTAGAGATTTCGTTTAGTATTACAGAGCAGATCTCATATTGTCAACGGGATAATCGCCAGTGCTTCTGTGTCCTTGTTATCACCTCTCAGTCTCCTTGAAGGCTCTATTTCCCTTCTTAGCAGATGAAGAAATCCATCTTTCCACATCCCAGCGACAAGAGGCACCTGACTATTTCTGCCTCTCTGTGGGCTGTATAATAGATTAGAATACAACTAGGAGAAAACATGTCACAGCTCAAACCTCAATGTTTTATTTAGACATCTGGATGATGCTGGTGATATCTCCATCGATTAATGACCCCAGAGACTTAAAAACGACCGTTCCTGTCCCATTTCTCACCACTGTATTGCCAGAAGGCCAATGTGAAATGTCAAGTGCTTTCATTATAATCTTCCTCCAAAAGCAAGACGACATGTTGAGGGAAGATAATGTGACTTCTCTCACAGCAGAGAAAAGCATTGGTGAAGCAGATCTTGCACTGGATAAGACTTTCAAATGTTTTTTTTTTTTCTTTTTCTACAGCTTGCGTTGCTTTTTCCATGCGAAGATGTGATTGATTTGATTCCTTTACGTTAATTGTTACGAAACTGTGTGTGGATGAAAAACATTAGACTCAGATCTGCCAATCAGCTGGGAATATGACCTTCAGAACAGTTCTTTAGTTGCTGCTGATTACTAACTGCTGTAAATATGAACTGCCATAACATCCCAAAAATCCCATATGCCCTGCTTATTAAGTTGGCAGAAGTTAACCTGAAGATAACGATGCAGCTTAATTTATAATGTGCTGCCATCCGTAATCTTCAAGAGCATTCAGTTAAAAAATATTTCTTAAAATAATAATTCACCCTTAAATAAATTATTACATACATATGTACTCATCACATATGTTTTTTTTTTCTTCCCTTTGGGAACAAGAAAACAGATTTGAACAATCTTAACCATGACTGTCAAACTCATTTTAGACAAAAAAAACCCAAAAACAAAACATCATAGTACCATAAAAAGACTTTTTGATATTTTAAATGGTGCATTTAAAATTTCATTATTCATAATAGTTTGTCAAATTTTAGTAAATTTAAGCACTTTTGTCCTTTTTTATTAGTTTTATCTTAATGTTTCTATTTAGCTTTATTATAAGCTTTGTTTTATTTTTATTTCGCTTTTAGTTTTAGGATGTTTTTAGTACTTCCAGTTTTTAGTGTGTAAGCTTGTTTCCGCCACTAAATAAAAATAAAAAAGGTAATTGCGACTTTTTAATCTCACAATTCTGACTTTTTTCCCTCCTTCTTCTTCTTTTCTCAAAATTGCGAGAAATAAACTTGCAATTGCAAGTTATAATGTCAGAATTGAGAGATATAAACACAATTGTGAGAAATAGTCAGAATTGTGAGATATAAACTCACAATTCTGACTTTATAACTCACGATTCCGAGTTTCTCACAATTCTGAGAAAAGAAGTCCTATTGAGGAAAAAAGTTTTTTATAAAGTCAGAATTGTGAGATATAAACTCGTAATTCTGACTTTATAACTCACATTTCTGACTTTATAACTCACAATTGCAAATTCATATCATGCAATTCTGAGGAAAAAAAGTCATAATTGTGAAATAGAAAGTCACAATTATACTTTTTATTTTTTAGTCAGTGGCAGAAACAAGTTTCCTTATCTTAGTACATTAACTCTTTTTTTATCATTTATATTTTATTTTATTTTAGCTTTATTTCAATGAGCAAAAACAACAGTTTTAGTTAAAAATAACAACACTAAGAAAATCATGCCTTTTCTTAAGTCCAACATCCTTTGCCTCCTCACTTCTTTTTTTCATTGCCTTTTCCATAAAAGTTGAGTCACTTATATACTGCCCCTCTTTGGCATCTCTCTTAGTTCCGTACGTTGCATCATTTTACATACAGTCTGTCTGCATTAACTGTCTGAACTGTGACTCAGTAAATGGCACTTTGAACTGTTGCTAAATTAGTTTCTTGTGGGTGTTTCAGGATGTAAAATATGATTTGGCCTCTCTTCTTTGTGACGTACACCTACAGTGAGCCATAGGGGGAAAAAGTTTCCAAATTTGTTTCTAAATCCCAAATGTCAAAAGGGAAGTCAATATGTTCAGGGGAGACGGAGCGTAAAAGCTTAACTAACACTCCATTCACACCCCTGTCTTCCTGCAGGACGCTACTGTGAGGCTGAAGTAAATGAGTGCGATTCCAGTCCCTGTCAGCACCAGGGAACATGCACTGACTTTGTTGGATACTACAACTGCGCCTGTCCTTCAGGTACGAGTTTCTCTTACTCCTGAGAATGAGTTTTTTTTTTTTTTTTTTGACTGTGCCACAAATCCCCACCGTGCCAGCACCAGTGGCTCTGACTGACAGCTGAACAAATCACTCCCGTTCTCACACTGCCAGAGCTCATTAGTACTGCAGAATTGTGTCAATATTGTGTTATGAAATGCTCTTCCCTTTTGAGGCCACTGCATTGATATGGTTTCCTCCTGTAATTGTTGGTTCTGCTCACTCTTTCTGAGGCATGATTTGCATTCACTGATGCAACCTGATGGCTCACCCTAGAGATTGGCAACTCACTGGCGGGGTTACAAGCATGCTTCTCTGCCAGCTGCTCCCTTCCGCTCGATGAGTAGAGGACCCAGAGTCCCAAACGCCCCCTCCCTAAACCTGCCCACGAGTACTCGCTGCTCAGAGAAAGAGATGCAAAAAGGAATCATTTGAATGACTTTCTCATAAAAAGATCCTGTTTTTCTTTTTTAATAATAATAAAAAAAAAAACTTGACTAGGCCATTGTGAAATAGTGGATATAATTAATAAGTATGTATAACTGTATGTATACAATAAAGTATGTAAAACTATAAACTACTTAAAGGGTTCACCCAAAAATGAACATTATGCCAATATTTACTCACCCTCATGTCATTCCAAACCTTTAAGACTTACTTTGTTATGCAGAACATAAAAGAAGATATTTTGAAAAATGTTGGTAACTAAGCAGTTTTGGTTACCGTTGACTCAGTGATTCAGTGAGCATAGATCACAAAAATGATTTCAAGCCGTATGGGTCTTGATTGTTTGGAAGAGAGTTAATATCATTTAGTTCACCCAAAAATGAAATTTCTGTTAATTACTCACCCTCGTTACACACCCGTAAAACCTTCGTTCATCTTCGGAACATAAATTAAGATATTTTGATGAAATCCAAGAGGTTTTTTATCCTCCATTGAAAGCAATGAAATTACCACATTGAAGGTCCAGAAAAATGGTAAAAACATTCTCAAAATAGTCAACGTGACTGCAGTGGTTCAACCTTAATGTTATGAAGCGACGAGAATACTTTTTGTGCGCAAAAAACAAAAGAAAAATAACAACTTTATTGAACAAATTTGTCTCTCCCCTGTCATTCTGCTACGCTATTTATGTTGCAGAGCTTCCGTGTTTACGTCCGGACAGCGGCTCAGTATTGGCCGGCTCTGGTCACGTGAGCAGCACGGCACATGCGTATGATGCTGATGCAGGCCAATACTGAGCCAGAGTTCTGACATAGAACCTGGAAGCTCTGCAACATAAATAGCGTAGCAGAATCATAGGAGAGAGATGAATTTGTTGAATAAACTCATAATTGTTGTTTTGTTTTTTTTTTGAGCACAAAAAGTATTCTCGTCGCTTCATTATATTAAGGTTGAACCACTTTAGTCACGTTGACTATTTTAACAATGTTTTTACTACTTTTCTGGACCCTGAAAGTGGTAATTTTTTTGCTTTCAATGAAGGATAAAAAAGACCTCTCGGATTTCATCAAAATATCTTCATTTGTGATCCGAAGATGAACGAAGGTTTTATGGGTTTGGAACGACATAAGGGTGAGTAATTAATGACAGAGATTTCATTTTTGGGCGAACTAACCCTTTAATATCTGTAAATTTATGTAACGTTCTGTAATTGTTTTCCTTCACTGGATTAAAGTTTTGGATCTTAAATAATATATTTACATATTTTGCCTTTTTTATTTCGAAATGGAACATGAGGCAGTCCAGTTTATTTAATGTAATTTTGCTATAAATGTGGTAATACTAAAACTCATTCTGAAGGTATGATAAAAATATTAAAGCTAAAAAAAAGACAAAAGATACATACATTTACTAGTTGACCTCTCTAATTGACCATAGTCGACCATCCTGACCCTTCCTTAATTTTCATAAGTGTGATCTTCCTGCTTAAGCCTCCATGTGAATGTATTTTGAAATTTTTAGTTTTTATTATGTAAACTAAATGCAAGCAAGCCAGTTTTTTTTCTCTCACTCCAAAAGCCCTTGAACAAACTAGCCTGGCCTCTTTCTGACCTTTACCATTTTGTTCTTTTCACTTGCACTGACTGGCTTTTAGGCTTTGAATAGGCTTTCAAAAATTGATTGCCGTTTTCTTTTACTTTTCTTTTTCCAAGAAACAAAGAGGGTGGAGGGTGAAGAGAAAAGAATTTGATTTCCAGCTTGCTTCATGTTCATTGATTGACCTTATTGATTGAGGCACAATGACATGAGGAATATATGCAGTGCGTTCTCAAAGGCATTAACAAGAGCGAAGATGTTTCAATCTTGTTTAATCTTTTAAATTCTAGTTTTGCACAGGATTTCTTTTAGTTCCCAATCAAGGAAGCAGCCACGGTAAAGGCTAAGCAATTCTTCAAATTGTTTTGCGTTTCTCACCTCCCTTTGCAGGATACGCTGGGGCCGACTGTGAGATTGACATAAACGTCTGCGCATTTCCCAATGTCACCTGTCCTCCTGGGACGTTCTGTGAGGATTTGCCAGGTGACCAGCTCCATGTATGTCACACTCAGTGCCCTCGCTATCTCCAGGTAGGTCAGAATTGGTCAGCCTCTTCTAGTCCCTAGCTCGTAATTCAAATAATTTCCATCGCAGTGTTCTGAACTATTACTGAGAATTAGGAAATGTGATTTTTATATGTGTATTAACACTGGTTACAATAATTCAAACAAAAGTAATAATAAATTAAAAACAAACAAAGCTTCCAGTTAACTAAACAATTTTACCAGTGACAAAACAATAAATAAGTAATCAATCAATCAATCAATCAAAAAGAGTCAGATCAAGTATAAACAGTTACACTATGCACTCTTTTTTTAGTGCATGAACTCATTTAAAATGCATACACCACCCTTCTCACATTTTCTTAACCTGCTCCTTTCATGTGCTTAAAGGGAATTGATGTTCTTAGCACGTTATATTCTTTTGAAGATGTGTGAAGCTGTTTGCAAGCTTTGTCACTGACTGAACTATATACCAAAGGCAAATTGCATGTCCCTTTTGAACACGCTTGATCATTCGGATTTGTTTTACTTGTGTTGATAATCACCAACGTAAATGGCAATTAAAATGCATTAGCTTTCCTTCATTAACCAGCATGTTTTATTTAACATGGGGACCAAGCAATCCTGTTTACAAAAGACCAGAATTACCTTTACACACATATTTAAATGAAGGATTGTTCTGGAATAATGGTTGATTTTCATTTTGACAGCCATGTGCCAATGGAGGACATTGTGTTCTTAATAACATCACCAGTTACGGTTGTGTTTGTGCACCTGGATGGACTGGGCTGACCTGCTTGGTCAACATAAATGAGTGTGTCCAGCACAGGTGTCAGAACGGAGCCACCTGCGTGGATGAGATTGGTGGGTACAGGTGAGTCTGGGTGAGAATTTTTATTTTTTTATTTTTTTCCAAAAAAATCTCTTAATGCAAGGTTTGTTTAGAGTGCAGCAAATGCCTTGAAATTAAGTGAATTCAAATATGATTCTGTTTTGTTCATACAAAGGTTTTATAAAACAAATGAAATGCATTTCAAATGTGGTTATATATATTAGCATGAACTCAAATGCAAATAAAATTAGCAATGAAAGGGATTTACCAAAAAATACAAATTCTGTCATTTACTCACCCTCATGTTGTGCCAAACCTGTATGCTTTGTTTCTCAACTGAACAAAAAATGTAAAGAACTAATGCAATTTTTTTCCATACACTGACAGCTTGTCGTGACTATGAACTATCAGGCTCCAAAGAAGACACAATTTCACACCCTAAATATTCCATATGTCTAATTTTCTATGTTCTAAGCCTTCTGAAGCCAGATGAGAGCTTTGTGTTACGAACAGTGCAAAATGTAGTCATTATTTGGTGATAACCCTCACATACGCTCCTGCTCTCGAATCAGATAAGGCACCTGATGCAGTTTGAATGTCAGTAGCATCAAACAGTGATTTTTTTGAGTGTCTTGTAACCAAATGTCATTGTGTCTAAGTACTGCCATAGAACCTAAATTATATTTCCAAACTGCAGTTGAGAAAAAAAAAAAAAAAGGTAACTCTTAAGTATGGGGAACAATTCTCACTTTTAACTAGTTGCTTAATAGCTTGCATATTGGCTGTTTATTAGTACTTATAAAGCAAATATTAATGCCTTATTCTGCATGAACATATTCTTCATCCCTAAATCCTACCCCATACTAAAACTTTAACGCTACAACAAGTACCTTACTAGCTATTAATAAGCAGTAAATTAAGAGTTTGAGGCAAAAGTCATAGTTGAATATATTGTTCACCATACCAAAGTGTTACCATTTTTTTATTATTATTTTTTTTATTTAAAGACTTGTGCTGGATTTCCATATAATGTTGTCTCTGGCTATGAAGACTCTAAAGGTATACCTTAACTGGAGAAATACCTTTTCTAGGCGTGTTCCCTGAACTATGCCTTAGAATCAACCTTTCTTAAGTGTGACTTTACCAGGTGCTGTTCATGGCGATAGTGCTGAATTGGTTGATATCGATGGCTCTAGAATCGATAATTCACTCTATGCAGGGCAGCTTCACTGCGTTATGTGAAAAAATAGTGGTCTTTATAAAAGAAGCACTTCAGAAGTAGAAATTGCATTTATCAGGACTCATGGGATAATATAAAAAATAATCCAAATATATTGTAATTTATCTATATTCTGAGGGCTCTATATTCTGGCTGAGCCCCTAGCGTGAGTTTATCCGACCGTTATTTCAGAACATTATTTTAGAACGTATTAATTCCTTGGAGACGCGTCATGCAGTTGACAGAAATGTAGGTATCGCGTTTATATCGTTTATCATTTTTTATTCAAAATATTCACAAACTTGTTAACTATATCATGAATTTTATATATTCCGATTGTAAAATATGTGGAAGTGAATGTGTTCTGTCTCACAATGAGTTTGCATGGCAATTCAGAGCTGTCGGATTTACGAAATTTTCCCCGAAATACATAAAAGTATGTAGACGGTGAACTGGGAGAAGAATAGAGTAAATTTTGTTTCATACACAATGTGTATCTGATATGAATAAAACACTTCGTCAAATTATATAATTGAAAGTGTTATTATTGCAGCTTCCATAGACATCAGTGTATGGAATTTGATTTTAACATAAAAACTATTAATCTTTTTTGTCTTCATTTGAATGTGTATTTAAATGTCTGAAACCTAAAATAAACCTGATGTAGTTGAAAACACTGAATAGTTGTGATATATGACAAACACTGAGCACGTCTGTCTCTGGATCAGCGCTAAAGCACATTTGAATTTAGCAGTTAATCTTTGCATTTTATTATTTGCCATTTATCCTAATTGAACACTGGGTGTATTACAACTTCAGAATTATGTTTGTATAGACTGTCAACAGTGATAAGGTATAGCTAAGAGTGGTCCAGACCAACCTTATGAACGAATGACTTACGGAAGGTATACTTAACTAAGAGCGTTTTGGGAAATCCAGCCCTGGAATATTTATGTAAATACATAATTTCAGAGTGTATGGTCACTGTGTATGAAAAAAAATATTTTGTGTTTCATAGATACACAGCATAAGAGTTCAGAAATGACATGAGTGCGAGTAAATGACAAAGTTTTAATTTTGGTATTAATTATACCTTTAATATAGCATGTTGTTGTCTTAATGTGGTGCTTTTTTCCCAAAAAGTGATTGAGATGGATTTATCAATTTTAAACAAGATGCTTCTTTCGATATAAAATTAAAATTGATATTCTGTTCAGGTTCAGTAGCTGTTTTCTGTCTCATTCTAGAATTAAACCACCCATAGCTGCAAAAACAAATAGCATGTCCCTGTGATAGAAAGCAAAGCAAATTACATTGTCCTCCCCCATGACTCAGCCATTTATTTTCATACTGTGTCCGGCTGTTTTGCTTGCGATTCCATTTAAGAGATACTGTTTTATGCATTCCAAGTTGCCTTTGTGGTCACGGATACACTGGAGTCCACTGCGAACTTGACATTGACTTCTGCTCTGGGCATCAGTGTTCAGAACACGCCGTCTGTCTGGACCAACAGCACAACTACACCTGTCACTGCATGCTGGGATATGAGGGAGCGTTCTGTGAGCTTGAGACGGATGAATGCAAAAGTGCACCCTGCACCAACAGTGCCACTTGCATTGATCTGGTGGCAGGATACCAATGCCTGTGTGCTCCAGGATTTAAGGGTAAGCTAAATGTTTTACTCGGTGGTACCACTGACAGTCTCTAGCCTATGGAAGCTTTTTTCTGCCACTGAATAAAAAATAAAAAAAGTAATTGCAACTTTTTATCTCACAATTCTGACTTTTTTTCTCAGAACTGTGTGGGATAAATTTGCGAGTTATAAAGTCAGAATTGCGTGATATAAACTTGCAATTACGAGTTATAAAGTCAACACTGTTCGAGACTGACTCGGAGTAGGGTGGTTAGGATTGGAGTATGAGTTTTGGAGGCGGAGCAATGAAGAGAGGGGTGGGTTTGTTTGGGTTGATTTCAAATGTCCAACAGCATTGTTCAAATTCTACTTAGAGCACCTTTAATTCTCAATTAATAAAATTTTCCTGTGGCTGTCCTAAATTTTGTCTCATTGAATACACTGTTTTACTTGGAAATTTGTGACATTAAAGAAGTAAAACTGTTTGAAATGGTAATTCACACTGACTTAAAAAAAAAAAAAGATTACACAAGTATCCACCTTATTTTTTAACGCAGAAGTAAGGTGTTTTCTGTGAATGTGTGAGACTTCCGATTTATTAGCCGCCATAGGGAAATAACGAAAAGAATATCAAAGTTCAGTCAACTTTAAAACTGGTTGTGCTAAAAACCAGCATGTTTATAATTAAGACAATACATTAAAATAATATGGTAAGAAATACCAATTTGCAATATTAAGCAGCATAAAGAGCTGTTTTGTACAGCTAAAAATAACTGGAAGCGAATGACACCGGAAGCCAGACACATTAAAATTACAAATGGCCACGCCCACTCTTACCTGAAAAATAAGGTGGATAGCATGATATGAGACAGGCTTCTTATTATCCATATTGTCTGTGTTAATGTCCATCATGCAGGTCGAACATGCTCCGAGAATATGAATGAGTGCCGGTCCAGACCCTGTCTTAATGGGGGCACCTGCATTGATCTGGTCAATTACTACATTTGTATCTGTCCACTCGGTAAGTAAAGTCCAGCACCCTGTTGCAAAACAACAAATACATCCTGAGCTGAGAGGAGTCAGCTGTGCTAAAGCATGTATGATTTAAAAAAACTAGATATATGCACATTATGTAAAAAAAAAAAGGAGCCACAAGTCCATTTAGGTAATTATTCCCCAGGAACCATCTAGACTTTAGTAAAGGTCTTATCTCCACAGCTCACATGCATCTGTAGATGTGAAGCTTTATTGGTTCCCAAAAAACATGTCCTGTATGACTCATGCTCCCTGTTTTCAAGATAATCTACCAGCCCAAGGGGAAGAGAATCCATCAGTGTAAATTTTCTAGTGTTTATTAAAACGGCCTCTCTTTAATTCTCTCAAACATGATTTTGACAAAAAACAGACCTCTCTCTTGTCAGGACAGGTCTCATTAGAGGGCACGATTCTTACGGGAGATGGTGTGGTGTTGGAGGATGTGATCAGGTTAGAACCTTAAAAATTCATTTAGGTTTTGGAATTCAACATTCAAGATTGAATCTTAAAATAATAAGTGATGGGAAGCCATTTTCGAAAGCCTGTTCTCAGGAAACAATGCCTGAAAATCTCAGCATTTCATTTTAAATAAACTTTTCAGAAATCATATTTTCCATCTCAGGAGTACCAAGGCTGTAACTGCCATAGACACTTATATACAGTAGTGGTCCAAAGTTATGTCCAGATTAAGAAAATTGACATCTTCACCCCTTATCTAAATATTATTAAAAATGTGTTAAAGATTTTGTAAGCATATTGTGTATTTGTGCTTGGAGTCAATTGTTTGGTCTTGCTTTAGTTTAGGGTCAAATTCTCACTATTAACTATGACTTTCGCCTCAATAAACTCCTAATTATTGCTTATTAGTAGTTAGTAAGGTAGTTAAGTTTAGGTATTGGGTAGGATTAAAGGATGTTGAGTATGGTCATGCAGAATAGGGCATTAAAATGTGCTTTATAAGTACTAATAAACGGCCAAAACCCTAGTAATATGCATGCTAATAAGGATTAGTTAAAGGATTAGTTCACTTTCAAATGAAAATTAGCCCAAGCTTTACTCACCCTCAAGCCATCCTAGGTGTATATGACTTTCTTCTTTCTGATGAACACAATTTGAAAAATATTAATAAATATCCTGATGCATCCAAGCTTTATAATGGCAGAGAATGGGACCAACGAGTATGAGTTGAAAAAAGTATTTCCATCCACATCCATCCATCATAAACGTGTACTCCACATGGCTCCTGGGGGTTAATAAAGGCCTTCTGAAGCGAAGCGATGCATTTGTGTAAAAAAAACAAACAAACATGTTTAACAAGTTATGAAGTAAAATCTAGCTTCGGCCAGACCGCCTTCCGTATTCAACTTAGGAGGAAAGCGCAACGCCTCTCGCAGTTCAAAAAGCTTACGCTACGTCCTACTCCTTCCCTATTCAACTTACGGAAAAAGCTTAACTGACGTGACACCAGTTTCATTTTTTTTTCGTAACTTGAATACGGAAGGCGGTCTGGCGGAAGCTGGATATTTTACCTCCTTTTTAAATATAAATATTTTTTTTTACACAAATGCATTGCTTTGCTTCAGAAGGCCTCCCCCCGGAGCCGTGTGGAGTACACGTTTGGATGCACTTTCTTGAGCTTCATACTCATTGGTCCCGTTTACAGCCATTATAAAGCTCGGATGTGTCAGGATATTTATTAATATATCTCCGATTGTGTTCATCAGAAAGAAGAAAGTCATATACACCTAGGATGGCTTGAGGGTGAGTAAAGCTTGGGGTAATTTTCATTTGAAAGTGAACTAATCCTTTAATAGTTGACAGTTGGACCTGAAACTAAAGTGTTACCAATTGTTTTAATTGTGATAACGCAATTAAACATGCCAAACTGTGAATACAAAATATTTATAACTGATTATGTTGTAGTCAATGCTTTTTTCCTGTTAGCTTTCTGGTTTCTATGCTTTTTTTCTCTCTTTTTCTGAATAGTAAAATAAAAACTGTGGTTTGCCTATTTTTGCCAAATAATTTTGTCAGGTAAATACCTTAATCAAGTTTAGTGTTTTATTCTTTCCTGATATTTAAAACATTAAAAAAATCTAAAATATGTCCCTTATATTTTGATCGTTCAATCTTGTGGGGTCATTTAAAACAAATATACTCCGGACATCTGTATGCTAATTTAATTCCATATAATCTATTAAACTTTAATGATGGTGAATGCGACATGCAAATTAATTGGCTGAAAGTCTGAAAAAAAAAAGCAAGCAATCATATTGATTAACATTTAAATTGATTTTAAAGTGTATTAAATTTGCCAAATATTACATTAGTTAAATATATGAAATATGACAATAATTATCTAGGAATTGTTTGTTTTTTAAATATTAGAAGTAAGTCATTGAACACAACTGGCACTGCTTTCTAAGCCAGAAACTCTTTATGCTAACTTAATATAATATAACACAAATCACTGAAACATTTTTAGGAGACATGGAGCCATAAGAAAGAACAATAAATTACAAAACAGTGCAGCACAATGCAATTTAGTAAAAACCTTAACATGAATGCATATTATAAGATGTGCCATACTCTCAATCACACATATTTTTCATCTCAGTCCTGTCTGCTGGGCCGTTAATGTGTAACAGGTTGGGTGAACTGAGTGGGCTTTCTGGCAAAAATGGAGCTAGTTTTAGTCTCTGCATCCTCCTACAAAGCTGAGAAGTATGCATATTTGATATATGGAAGTGACAGAAAATAAGTGCAGTCTCAATAATCCCTTGACAAGTGTTTGAATCATAGCCCTCAGGAAAATAAAAGGATATAAGCTGCCACCATGCTGCGGAAACGAATGATTTCTAGATAAGAGGTATCATGAGAGTATGGTGATTTGATGACGTTATTTGATGGTAAGGGTTACTCACAGTACCAAGAACAACTTCAGATGCACATAATGGCAGATTGTATTTAAACCGACATTTTCTGAAAGGACGCATGAGGATCTTGTTCATGATGCTACAGTGTGATCATACCAAAGCGTCATTTGCATCATTTTCTGAACCGTTACTCTCAGCATTTCCCTCATACATTTGAGAACAGCAGGAGATATTATCGTGTTCTTGAATGCACTGCATATAAAACATTGAATGACCCCCTGTTAGCCTGATGTTTTTAGTTTTTTTTCTTCTTTCCTTTCTGTTAAGCCTATTTGTGATTTAATTGTATATGTTTATAGCTTTATATATGGTACTATTCATGTTCATATAATTTTTGTGTCTCTCCTCTGAGTGCAGTGTGACATTTTATTACTGGCATCCTTTGTGAACTGCAATGTCAGGTCTTTCGTTTAATTATTTCACATCTATATTCTCTTGGCATACCGCTCGCCCCTGAGAGCGAACGTGTTCTCATTACCCTCATGGTTGAGAAGACCAATAAATACAAATACTTGTTCTTATAATCCTTTAGCAGACCTGTATGTGTATAGAGCTATGCGTGTAATTATATTTTAATGGGCTTTGTCATTCGGTGTGGATTAAAATGTTGGTTTCTCAGAATACTGCCTTGATAGGTGAGCTGCTGGCTGATTTTGCTTATAGTCTGTGTCTATGTTCTGTTGCAAAACGCACTGAAATGAGTATTCTCTCTTATAGAGTAGTTAAATACCAAGGAAGTTAATCTTAATGGCAGATAGCAAATGTAGTCATTCAAAAAAATGTATCATGATTTCCACAAATTAAGAAGCAAATTGTATTCAACTTTGATAATAAGAAATGGTTCTTCAGCATCAAATCAGCATATTAGAATGATTTCTGAAGGATCATGTGATAAAATATATTAAAATGGAAACAGTTATTTTAAACTTTAACATTTCACAACATTACTGTTTCTGTTATTGTTTCTACTGTATTTTTGCTATGAATGCAGCCTTGGCGAACATAAGAGACTTCTTGCAAAAACAAAAAAAATAATCATACCAAACTGTTGCAGAAACTTCAGGCAGGAAGATGATAATAAGACTGATAGTCGAATCATATATATCTTTTATTCAAATGCTTGAAAAACAGCATAGTGCACACAAACTCTTTCCGCGCTCAGTGCCAAAGGAGTATAGGCTACTTTGAATGGCTCGCACGCTCAACTGTGCACGAGATGGAGCGGGACGCGGAAAATGAATTAAGGCCTATACCCATGCCTTGAGACAATTTTTTCACACACAGCACAACTTTCTAATAAAGCGACCAAACTGCCTGTCAAGTGATAGACGAAACTGATAATGACTTTTTATCTTTTTTTAAACTGAAATGAAAGACAATGTGGATAAAAATTCACAGCCACGATGTACAGAACACCACACAAAGATACAGAAGAAAATGAATAAAAACATTTTGGATTAATAAGCATAAAGGAATATATAAATAACTGCAGAAAGGTCACACTGCAGATAGGTATGCATTTCACACGTCGGCAAATCAAATTAAATCTGCTGAATTGCCTGTGTGAGCATGCTTTAATTAGTCTACAGCGCAACATCGATGCACCGAAAAACAATCAAAAAATTAATTTACAGAATTGAATTGGAACAGAATATACCGTTCTAATAAATAAAAATAATAATAAAAAATTAAATAGTCATAAGTCATAAGTGCAAAATGCCTGAAGTGCAGGGGAACATATATTCAAAACACAAGCCACAAATAGTTAAATTTGATTACATTAAAGAAATTATTAAAATAACGAAAGTAGCCTATAGCCAGACATTGTTAAAGATTTAACCCCTGCCGCCAAGATGCTCCTCTGTCGGTCACGGATCATGGAAAGTGAAACTTAACTCTGTCACAGGGGTGGTTGGATTTATTCACGCACATTAAAAATATTTATTAAAAGCTTCTTTCTTTTCACATTTTTATTTATAGCATTATCATAATAGGCTGTATTAACTTATTGGGAGAAAACAGGTAGGTCTATGTGAAATCAGATATTGAGCACCCCCATATCTCGTCTCAAAACACCTCTGCAAAGATTCGACTGTGAGATTGTTAGTCGAATCAGGCTCCTCCTATCGAAGCATCGAATCATTGACTATTCAGGGTCACCCCTAATATATGTGTATGTGTGTGTATATATATATATATATTAGGGCTGTCAACGTTAACGTGTTAATGCATGCAATTAATTCAAAATCCTTAACGCGTTAAAATAATAAAAATAACGGAAGCATGTGAAATTGCGTCATAACGTAATTTACGTCATGCAGTTAGATGGTCTTAAAGTCCATGCTGGTAATATCAGAGATGGCAGAGAGAATTATTCATTCCAGTGTCTGTTTCGCTTTAAAACACAAACTCTCTGTCATATTGTGTCATTGTATCTGAAGAGCGTGAGCCCTCCCACATCGAGCTGTTCCTGTCTGAACTGAACGTCCAAACATCCCAACGCTGTATGGCTAGATGATATGCAAACTATGTTTCTCAGCTGGATAAACCAAACCAGCTTCTTGCTTGTAAAGTTTTGATGGATTAGGATTGCAATCAAAGTAAAGACGATTGCGGTGACGTACAGGAGTCGTACATTAAGCACGTGTGAGTCCATTGTATTGATGCGCAAACAAATCATGTATGAGCGCTCTCAACACTCTGATCGCAGAATGTATTTATGCACAGACACATTTCAGTACATTCACGTTATTTTCACACACATTCAGGAATATGTTTGGATTTGTCCTGTGTATGTTGCGGTGTACTTTTGTATATATGCAGGTCAAGGTGGTTGGTTTAGGGTTTTTTGGCATCTCCATGTGGTCCTGTTCAATAGCGCAACTTGACTTGTCTAAAATGTAAACAAGCTCTTTGCTGTTGCACATACAATACACTGTGAATTCTGAAATGTTTTTTTGCTGTGGTGTTTTTTTATTTTTTATTAATGGGTGCTTTGGTGTACATAAATGTATGAATTATATGAAAAAAATTTGNAAACAAATCATGTATGAGCGCTCTCAACACTCTGATCGCAGAATGTATTTATGCACAGACACATTTCAGTACATTCACGTTATTTTCACACACATTCAGGAATATGTTTGGATTTGTCCTGTGTATGTTGCGGTGTACTTTTGTATATATGCAGGTCAAGGTGGTTGGTTTAGGGTTTTTTGGCATCTCCATGTGGTCCTGTTCAATATCGCAACTTGACTTGTCTAAAATGTAAACAAGCTCTTTGCTGTTGCACATACAATACACTGTGAATTCTGAAACGTTTTTTTGCTGTGGTGTTTTTTTTTATTTTTATTAATGGGTGCTTTGGTGTACATAAATGTATGAATTATATGAAAAAATATTTGGTTATTTGGTGTCCTTTTTTGGAAAGACATCTAAATGTACCTTAAAAGCTGAAAAATACAGTTTTGTGAGAATCACACTTCAATCTGATGGTTTACTTTGCTGGATATAGGAAATGATGGCAAAATGGACATGTTAAACAAGATAAATGGTGTATCCTTAATTTCACGATAAGTGTGCGATTAATCGCAATTTAGGGTGCGTGAATAATAGTGATTTAAAAATAAATCAATTGACAGTCCTAATATATACATAAGGTAATGAACTAAAAGGAAACAGGTGTGAGTGAATAATCACCAAAAACCATGCTAACCACTGTTGAGTGGGAAAAATAAAAACAAAGGAAACGGGAAACAATGAAAAACAAAATAAAAGTCCATTAACATGAAATTGAAACAATATCACAATGTGACAGCTGTTGAATGGTACTATATATCTTTTTTTCATTTTTTTTTTCTTTTTTAAAGCAAAAAGCAGTTTTAGTGCACTTTTATATGAATTATTTTTCTTTTTCAATGAAGCCTGCAAACATACCATTTAAAACCCCCAAAACTTACCACATTCTTGGAAAGTGTGGTCGATAAATTTGTGTGTCTGTGCCTCTGTGCATGTTCACAGAAATACATGGAGTGTGCATAGTTCTTTTTCGAAACACGAGTACAATATGGCAGTACCTGCATCCCTAGAACAGATGCATCATTCTTTTCGTTTGGCGCTTCAGTGGATTTCTAGAGTTGTCCAAACTCCTTTTAGTACCCAGGATGTGGGAGAATATGGTGGTGACTACAAATTTGAGCAATTCAAAGAGAAGGCACTAGTAGAGGTGATGTGTTGTGAGATTTGGTACCATTTGTTCAATAGCGAAATTTTAAATTCTGTTTTTAAAGTATCAAAACAGGTGCTGCACATGACCCATGGGCTGCAGTTTGGACACCCTTGAAGTAGGCTTTTTGAAAAAAGTGTGTATTTTTTGAGTGTTTGGTACTTGGATGCTTTGTGGGAGTGAGAATAGCTCACAGCCCTGGAATGTGTCAGAAATCCCATTTGGAAAAGGCAGCACTGTACGTGTGACATTCCTTCATGCTACATTAACTTCTCGGTGAATTGCACGCACAATTGGTTGTTAAATACCGCTTACGTGGTTTGGCAGAAGTGCTGGCTGTCCATTAATGACTCTTTTCCAAACATGTGGCAGTTGAAGAGATTGTTAGGTTGATTTATGCATTTGCACGCTTAGGATTTATAATGATTTTCAGAACACTGACAGTGGATCTTGTACCTGTGACAGTGCTTGTCTTTTTTGATCTAATCTAACTTCACTTCAGATGAGTCATGCTTAGGGTTCTGGTTGGAGAAACCGATGCTAGATCATCAGCACAGAAGGGCACATGTTACCTGGGGTTTTTCCGTGGTGTGTTTAGTCTCTCATTTCCTTCGCATTGAAAATGACTGAATGCATGAGAACATAATAAGATGGCCGATGTGTTGATGCTGAATTTAAGATATTGAGCACGTTTACGTGCATGTTCTTAAAATAAGCAATTTTTTACCAGGACACGGACCATGTCCATGCGTCGCCTATCAATAACATCATACCCGCGTTACCCTCGATTTCAAAATATAAATCTTTTCTAACAATATAAATCTTTACTATCACTTTTTATCAATTCAACACATCCGTGCTGAATAAAAGAATTAATTTCTTTCAAAAAAAAGAAAGAAAAAAAATTACTGACCCCAAACTTTTGAACGGTAGTGTATATTGTTACAAAAGATTTCTATTTTAAATAAATGCTGATATTTTTTTACTTTTTATTCATCAAAGAATCCTGAAAAGTATCATAGGTTATAAAATAATATTAAGCAGCACAACTGTTTCCAACATTGATAATAAATCAGCATATTTCAATGATTTCTGAAGGATCATCTGACACTGAAGACTGGAGTAATGATGCTGAAAATTCAGCTTTGCATCACAGAAATAAATTATATTTTAAAGTATATTAAAATAGAAAACCATAATTTTAAATTGTAATAATATTTTACAATATTGAATTTTTTTTCTGTATTTATTATGAAATAAATGCAGCCTTAATGAGCATAAGAGACTTAAAAGACATTAAAAATAGTAATGTTTCCAAACTTTTGACTGGTAGTGTATTTTTATTAACAGTAATACAGCATTTTCTCCATCATACAATATGTTTTAAAATTAATTGCATGCCATTTAGCAACACTTAGCGTCATCAAGCTACGCCTTTGTTTTGAATAGGTGACCTCTAGTGGTGAAAAGTTACATATTGTGCCTTTAATAAGCTGACAATGCATGTGGTCATGTAAATGCATTAACCCCTTTTCCTTTAAATGGCTTAAGCATATAATGATCGACACAGCTAAGATTTTTGCCCATTACCCAATTTCGCCTAGCATGTAAACACATTAACCTGCGTTCTGTCGGCTTGAAGTGCGCATGTCTGGCTATATGACAGGAAAGCGCCACAATAGCTATATTTCAGTTGGTCAGTTCGACAAATTCACCCAGCGCTGTTTATTTAACATCACATCTCACATAACAAATGCAATACTCTAATCAGATACACAAGTGATTAGGTTTTGACATCACTGCTGGGGAATAAATTGATTTATTAATAAAGACTACCAATAAACCAGGTATTCTTGTGTTGCCAGGTTATTGGTTTCCATGTCAACCGGGACAACGAGTTAATTCAATAAGATGATTTTTGTGAGTGAAGCATATCGGTATGAATGTAAACATGTTCATTGATGCTCATTGCCAGATGAGGTTATTAGGACTGTAATTTGTTTAATTATTGGCACTGCATCATTTGGCCACATTTCCAGCAGGTATTGATCAAATATCAAATATTAGTTACTGCATGTGGGCGTGTTTTATATATAACAAAGGTTATTGACATGCTCGTCTATCATGTGGCATGTGGACACTGTATCTGCATCGGCAGACAAATGTGATATAGATCGGCACAGCAGGGCTTTATGTGCAGATTCAGTCTATTAGCATACAGGCCAGCAGGTAGTCTGCCACAGGAATCGATGGCTTCATAAATCTGAGTCAGAAAGGGTGTCTTCTCCCCACAAAACATATAAAAGCCATTAACATCCTCTGGAAATGTGCCTTTTTGCAGCTCTGCTGACAATCTTTAAGAAATTTGTCAAAGTGGTGCCTAAAAAGGGAGAAGTGTAATATTTTTCTGTTTGGTGTTGCTGTAGAAAAAAGAAAGTAAAATGCATCTCTGGGAGTCTTAATCTGTCCTGATTTCAGGCTTCTGAGGGAAGGTTTGCTCAGGGGATATGGACCTCAGTGAACTACAGCCGAGCCAGAAACACTCTGAAATGTGGGGAAACAGAGAATAGAAAGAATATCAACTGCATTGTGAGGAAGGTCAGTTTAAATGTTCAGAATAATACCAAATAATAATACTTGCCATGATTA
>RJVU01042612.1:917503-936046 GCA_003731715.1 Anabarilius grahami | reverse complement strand
TCCTCTTCTTCATCTTCATCTCCGCTGCTTCCTGTCAGCCCCTATGCTCACCCTCAGC
Organism: Anabarilius grahami; assembly: GCA_003731715.1. Taxonomy (NCBI): domain Eukaryota; kingdom Metazoa; phylum Chordata; class Actinopteri; order Cypriniformes; family Xenocyprididae; genus Anabarilius; species Anabarilius grahami. Next base: position 935,988 of record RJVU01042612.1, on the reverse strand, counting down.
CAACCATCTGTGATGTGGGTTTGCTATGTGTCTGCCAGTCTACAGCTACGTCATGGTCAGTGGTTCCCTGGTCTCCACCTCCAGCCTCCGCGGCCAGGACTCCACTTCGGCCCGTGACTTCAGGCTTCCATTAGCTCCTCCTTGGCTTCAACCTCCCTCATCTCCACCGTGGCCCATCAGTCCACCTGTTCCACCTCAGTCAGTCACCGCCCTGGTGTCGTCAGCCCTTCCTCTACCATGGCACCTCCCTCCATCGGCTCCACCGTGGGCAGTCTGCTTGGCTGCAGTCTGGGTCCCACCATACTCCTCCTGCTCCAAGTCCCTCCTGTTTCCTTGGCTCCTCCCATCATCTCCTGTGGTCTGTCTCCTGTTGGGTCATCTGCCTGTTTTCCTGTCTACCCTTCACCTGCTCGTCCGCCACCTGAGCCCCCTCCCTCCCTCTGCAGTTGGTCCATCTACGGCACGAGGCCGCGCCTTCCAGGGAGGGGACGTACTGTTACACCATGGACTTTTGGTTATGTTTGCATTTAGTTCTGTCATGTCTTTTTCTGTTCATTTGCCCTCATTGTGTGTGTCTTGATTAGTTAACTATCCTCACCTGTTTCTGTTCTCCCTGATTACGTTCTCCCTCATTAGCTCTCCTATATAATCTCCCTGTTCTGTTCAGTTTGTCGGATCTCGTTGTAATGTGAGTTGTGAACCTTCCTGTCGGTGTTTGGATTAAAGATAACCTGTGATTCTGATCTTCTTCATCTTGTTCTCGTTAATACACACCACAGCTGTAACACTGCCAGCACATTACCGTTATTATACACAGACATTTTTTACAGTGTAGAACTATAATAACCATCAAGTTCACACAGCGCACACAACACCCCTGCACCTTATTTCTCTCAGCATGAGGACAGGAGAGCTGTCAGTCAATAAATGTGAAAAAAGTAACTTGCGTTACTTATTTGAAAAACTAACTTAGATATTTTGTTGTAAATTGAAATAGCAATGTTACTTTACTAGTCACTTGGAAAAGTAATCTGATTACGTAACTCTAGTTACTTGTAATGCGTTACCCCCAACACTGATTATATTAGTGGTTCTCAACTGGTTTGGCCGTGGGACCACATTTTCCCATGGTCTTTAAGCCGTGCCCAATTTTTGTATATCTATCTATATATATAAATATATATTTACAGGTGCTGGTCATATAATTAGAATATCATCAAAAAGTTGATTTCACTAATTCCATTCAAAAAGTGAAACTTGTATATTATATTCATATTCACACAGACTGATATATTTCAAATGTTTTTGAATTTTGATGATTATAACTGACAACTAAGGAAAATCCCAAATTCAGTATCTCAGAAAATTAGAATATTGTGAAAAGGTTCAATATTGAAGACACCTGGTGCCACACTCTAATCAGCTAATTAACTCAAAACACCTGCAAAGGCCTTTAAATGGACTCTCAGTCTAGTTCAGTAGGCTACACAATCATGGGGAAGACTGCTGACTTGACAGTTGTCCAAAAGATGACCATTGACACCTTGCACAAGGAAGGCAAGACACAAAAGGTCATTGCAAAAGAGGCCGGCTGTTCACAGAGCTCTGTGTCCAAGCACATTAATAGAGAGGTGAAGGGAAGGAAAAGATGTGGTAGAAAAAAGTGTACAAGCAATAGGGATAACTGCACCCTGGAGAGGATTGTGAAACAAAACCCATTCAAAAATGTGGGGGAGATTCACAAAGAGTGGACTGCAGCTGGAGTCAGTGCTTCAAGAACCACTACGCACAGACGTATGCAAGACATGGGTTTCAGCTGTGTTCATTCCTTGTCAAGCCACTCTTGAACAACAGACAGTGTCAGAAGTGGCTAAAGACAAAAAGGACTGGACTGCTGCTGAGTGGTCCAAAGTTATGTTCTCTGATGAAAGTAAATTTTGCATTTCCTTTGGAAATCAGGGTCCCAGAGTCTGGAGGAAGAGAGTAGAGGCACACAATCCACGTTGCTTGAGGTCCAGTGTAAAGTTGCCACAGTCAGTGATAGTTTGGGGTGCCATGTCGTCTGCTGGTGTTGGTCCACTGTGTTTTCTGAGGTCCAAGGTCAACGCAGCCGTATACCAGGAAGTTTTAGAGCACTTCATGCTTCCTGCTGCTGACCAACTTTATGGAGATGCACATTTCATTTTCCAACAGGACTTGGCACCTGCACACAGTGCCAAAGCTACCAGTACCTGGTTTAAGGACCGTGGTATCCCTGTTCTTAATTGACCAGCAAACTTGCCTGACCTTAACCCCATAGAAAATCTATGGGGTATTGTGAAGAGGAAGATGCACTATGCCATACCCAACAATGCAGAAGAGCTGAAGGCCACTATCAGAGCAACCTGGGCTCTCATAACACCTGAGCAGTGCCACAGACTGATCGACTCCATGCCACACCGCATTGCTGCAGTAATTCAGGCAAAAGGAGCCCCAACTAAGTATTGAGTGCTGTACATGCTCATACTTTTCGTGTTCATACTTTTCAGTTGGCCAAGATTTCTAAAAATCCTTTCTTTGTATTGGTCTTAAGTAATATTCAAAATGTCTGAGATACTGAATTTGGGATTTTCCTTAGTTGTCAGTTATAATCATCAAAATTAAAAGAAATAAACATTTGAAATATATCAGTCTGTGTGTAATGAATGAATGTAATATACAAGTTTCACTTTTTGAATGGAATTAGTGAAATAAATCAACTTTTTGATGATATTCTAATTATATGACCAGCACCTGTATATATGCAAATCCTTCCCAGCTAACACACTAAGTACCAGTAATGTAATATGTTGATACTTTTTGGTAATTTCTTACTAATTGACAATATAACTATGACATTGCATGCTCATAATTTCTTTTGCACTTTATTTATAATGAAGTGATAATTTAATTGATAAGTGCGCATTTAATTGAATAGTGTGCACCACAGGCAGAGTAAGAAGTTTGACCAGACAGGAAAGTTTGTTTCCTTTAATCTCTTATATATTACTAGCAAAAGTCTCAAACACATTATTTCCCTTGACTGTCTGAACTGCCTGCACCACAGTGGTGTTTTCCACAAGTGCCAGAGATTAAAGAGCTGAGCTACCTTGCATCATTATTCTATGCAGCAAGTGTGAATTTCATCTGTGGTTGATGATTTTACAGTGTTTCATGCCACTATATCAATAAGCACATCTTCATTAGTCTACTGCCATTTATTCTTGACATGTCTAAAAGAGATTGCTAGTGATGTCCTATGCAAATGAGAACCTCATATACACTTTCTTTTCAAGGACGACAGAGGTGTAGATGTTTCATAAATGTTTCTTGCCATTATAATGTGTTAGTGGTAGACATGATAAGATTAAATTATTTTAAATTACATAATAGGTTAGTTTTAGGACAGTTTTAAAAAGAAAGTGTGGTTTGATCTTACGAGGTGACTGGCTTCATAATGTATCGGCTAAAGGCTGTTTACCTCAAATTTTGATGGTTGTCATCACTTGTGTCATGAATAATTGGGTGTATAGAGACAGTATAAGTTGGAGTAGACAGACCATTCGTGGGAAAATGAAGGGAAGAAACTGCAACTCCAAATATGGTGTGAGCCTTTTTGATACAATCTTAGGGGATAAAAAAGGTTAAATGGGGTTTTATATAAAACCCCAGGGTGCTTGACTGAATTTTATGCCAAAAATGTTCTATATAAGGAGAAATATCTTAAATAATTGCATGTTTAACATGTTATTTCATTTTTATTTTTCTCAAATGAAAGTATGATTACATGCTTTTCAAGTCATAAAATTTAAAAGCACAATATGTAAAATTTTTGGATTAAAATATACCACTAGAGCAGTGTTATATATTTTGTTGACTTGTGTACTTACATTATCCCAGATGTTTCCAAGTATGTTTAAATCCAGAGAAATAAGTGATTTTAACCAGGACACGGAGCGTGTCTGTGCGTTGCCTATCAGTGACATCATACCCGCGTTATCCTTTGATTTTATTACAGGCGAGCAACTGTTTGGATGGATTCATCGACAGAAAACTAATCATGTTATATAGCACAACACAGTAAATCTTATTGTTTAAATTTTTTTTTTTTAATTTACAGCGAGTACCATGTTTTACCATGCCTAATATCAATCTAGCTTACTGCAATGTGCAACAAGGGTCTCATAGTAGTCGCCGAGCGAAAACAGAGTAGCACTATAACAACATTCAACACACAAATATATCTAATATGATAAACAGTGCTGCTTTACCCCACATACGCTTATAAAAGCTTATAAAAGTCTGCTCTCGAGATGCGTGTCACACTCGTCTCTCATTAGAAATCGCTCCAGCGTCCACGTTTCTGCTCGCACAGCACTCGGCCCTGCAAACGGCTCATACTACAGTAACATTAATAATCTCATCCATGAACATGATTTCTGACCGAGTTCTGTCCCGATTCTTTTCCACCGGCTGTAGACAATGAAGACGACACCTCCCATGATTCCACGAAATCAAGGTGTCATCAAGATACACCTTTGTTTTGAATAAGCGACTTCTAGCGGCGAAAATGTATATGAAGGGTTTGGTCCCAAAACGCGATACACACCTTTTTTTTTTTTTTTTTTTAAGTGAGTTTCCACCAAAATCAGTATTGTATCTGGTCAGTATTGAAAAGTAATTTCATTAATTTTGCGCAAAATGCGATATCTGTCGTGTTATTCTGTCATGTTTTCTCCCTTTCTTTCCAAAACGCGACAAACGCCAGTCTCCCTTCTCTGCAGAATGCGATATATCCGCTCAACCAATCACAGCGCACCATTCCACGCACTGTAAACAGTAATGGCGGCGCCCTGAATACACCCGGCATCCTAGTTTTCCTTATCTGCTTTATACATTGTGATCAACAAAAACAGAAAAAGGAATAATTTTGACGGCATTGATGAACCTGTGGTGGTTTCTGCGGTGGGCAAGAAACGCAAGTCATCGAAATGTAATCATTTACGTGACGAGATTAAGAATATGAGGCACTCGAATCAGGAGGAGGAAAAATGCCAGCTGTTGCTTGTTCCAGGACAGCATCAAACTTCCATCAAAAAATAACTTTTATATTGAAGGATTAATTGCATTTTGAAAAAAAACGTGTCATGGATTTATTGCATTATGGGGAAAGTACATTTTTATAATAAACCTTTTAAAATCAAAATGTAGATTTGAATTTTTAATGTTTTTATAGCCAAAAGATGCTATGTGAAAGTTTGAAACAGAAAATAGTGGTTTTCATCTTGCCACTTTCTTGGTAAAGAAAACACATTTTTACTCAAATTAATCAAAATGGGGTTATAGCATTTTGGAACCAAATTCTTCATATTTTGGCTTTAATCAAAATAAAAAAAAATCAATCAAAATCCATAAAATGGTTTCATGATGGTTCTAAAAGGTTTTATATATGAAGTGCCTGACAAAACACTTCAAGGTCCTTTTCTTCTAAGAGAAATCATTGCTGATGATTTTTTATTTTTATTTTTTTGCTGATTTGAAGTGTATTATTGAAACATATTAGTTTTGGAGATTTTAGACTTTCACCCCTACAGGAGCTCTTCTTATGATGTTAGTAAGATGGCTAGCAGGTTCACTGTCTTGCCTTAAAGGGACTTTTTGATGGAGCATCTTGAATCAGTTGTATTGTCGTTCCCCTACATTAAATCAGGTGGCTTTTCATAGAAACCATCTACCCTCATCTGTAAAAGTGTAATCCTGAGGGTGATCCTTCTTACTCGATGTGTACACCTGTTATCTAAAACACACTGACAATAATGAAGGGCCCCTCTGGCTGTTCAGTAATCCCTCGTATTGCTTCCAGAGCCGTGGCGGTGTTGTTAGGTTTCTCAGTCATGACAGATCTCTAGGTGGAACTGACATAGTACTCCCTGTATAACATGCTGGTTCTCCTGCAGAGCTCTAATGGGATCACATCTCTTCATGGTTAAAGAAGATACACGAAGGTTTTTAACCATGAACACTCTGTATCTGGCTTGCTAATGGTTGTTGCTATGGCCTTCTGAGGCAGAGCGTACAGCTATAGTTACGTGCTAGTTACCAAATGTATTAGATTCTGAATCCTATTGTTCCATTTGAGTCTCAGCTAGCAGCTAGCAACACTGACGATGTTCTGTCTAGTATAGCGCTCTTGTTTTTGTCACAAAAAGACCAAAAAATATGCAAAACATTTTGAAATTGTTAATGTTATAATCTTAATAAGAATAATTTCTGTTACATTTATTCATATACAAACTTGCATTCATTTATAAAAATGAAAATGTTTATATTTTTGATTAAATATTCAGAAAATGTGCTCTACTACTCCAAACCTGATGTCTAGATCACTACTATACCATTCAAAATTTTTGGGTCAGATTGTGAAGGCTGCGTTTATTTGATCAAAAATACAGCAAAAGAGTGTATTCTTAAATATTACAACTTTAAAATGTAATAAATAGGGCTGGATATCGGTTTCAATTCTCGATTCAATTTGATTCTTGAATTTCAATTAAATTAATTCAATGATTTAATCACAAAAAAGTAATAAATGAATAAAATAGTTATTGTTTTTGTTGTTTTTTACCCATGTATGCTTGTATTGTAATGAATAAGGTTATGACACCAACATTTTAGATCTCAGTAAAATGTAACAATTTTCTATTCCAATTTCAATACCTTACCTAAAACTAATATCAATTTCAAAGATTATTAAAGACAAGTAAATTATAAATAAATCATAAATAAAAATCATTAATAAAAAAAATAAAAATAATCAAACTATTGCAGGAACTACTGCTTATTCTATTCAATTCACATTTATTTGTATAGTGCTTTTCATAATACATATCGTTTCAAAGCAGCTTTACAGAGATTGTATGTCAACATTACAATTTAGAGTAATCTGTTATCAGAGGTGACTGTGTCCAAATTATGTAATTTCAGAAATGTACATATACAAATCACGCAGCTAGCTAACAATGTATTAATTTAAAGCAGAAACAATGAGCTTATTGAAGTAATGAATACATGTTAACAGTGATTAGGATATATAGCAAAATTTGCATTTGTGCATGTTGGTCCAGACTAGTTTGCGTTATATTAAAGGGTTAGTTCACCCAAAAGTGACTCACCCTCATGTCGTTCTACACCCTTAAGACCTTCATTCATCTTCGGAACACAAATTAAGATATTTTTGATGAAATCTTATGGCTCAGTCAGGCTTCTATTGCCACCAAGTTAATTTATACTTTCAGTAGCCAGAAAGGTACTAAAAACATATTTAAAACAGTTCATGTGACTACAGTGGTTTGGCGCTCCGAATCACTGATTCGAAACAAAAGATTTTCATTTTCATTTTTGGGTGAACTAACCCTTTAAGTCCTTGCAGAAACTGCAACAAAAAGTTCACTTTAAAATAATGGTCCAGATAACTAGTAGTTCCTGCAGAGTGAATAGGTAACATTTGAGTAATTATGATGCATTTTATGAACATGTACAGAATAAAACAGACAATTTTAAGAACTACTAGTGATCTGGATCATTATTTTAAAGTAATGGTCAAGATCACTAGTAGTTCCTGCAGAGTGGCTAACACCTGAGTAGTTAGGGATGCATTTTACGACCATTTTCAGAGTAAAATAGACACATGCTAATGTTGTGATTAGAAATCAATTGGCAATTATTTATAATTTGTAATAGTTAGCTAATAGTTCTTAATGAGGCTGATTTCAAATTATTGATTATCTAAGGAACTATCTCAGTCCTAAATTTGCTATTACTTACTTATTTTCCCCCCAAAATGCAATAAATCCATGACACGTTTTTTTCTAAATGCAATTAATCCATCAATATAAAAGTTATTTTTCATATTGAAAATACACAACAAAGTTGATTCACATATAAGACAGCCTCTGAACTTTGACAATACTAATCTTATATACAGGCATTTGACTAAAAATACATTCAGTCTTCGCTCCCAAAATGAATTTGAGTCTTGTTAATGCTATAAATAAATTATGTCTCCGTTTGTCATTACCGATTAAAGAGTATCTGGCGCCACCGCACTGCTAAAATAAACACATTTACCGAGTACATTGGTATTAAAAACGGCTTTTAAAAACAGCTTTTAAAAACTGTTCATGATTCAGTTTTGGGGACCGTGACAGAAGTTTGATGCTGTCCTGGAACAAGCAACAGCCGCCATTGTTCCTCCTCCCGACTCGAGTGCCTCAAATTCTTAATCTCCTCACGTAAATGATTACATTTCGATGACTTGCGTTTCTTCCCCACCGCAGAAACCACCACAGGTTCATCAATGCCGTTTTTGTTGATCACAAAGTACAAAGCAGATAAGTAAAACTAGGATGCCGGGTGTATTCAGGGCGATGCCATTACTGTTTACAGTGCGTGGAATGGTGCGCTGTGATTGGTTGAGCGGATATATCGCATTCTGCTGAGAAGGGAGACTGGCGTTTGTCGCGTTTTGGAAAGAAAGGGAGAAAACATGACAGATTAACACGACGGATATCGCATTTTGCGCAAAATTTAAAAAATGACTTTTCAATACGACCAGATACAATACTGATTTTGGCGGAAACTCAATTGTATTTTTTTTTTTGGAACCAAGTTTCTGTCCACCTTTTGGAACCAAACTCTTCATATATTTGTAGAAACATTATACGTCTTTACTGTCACTTTTGATCAATTTATTGAATCATTGCTGAATATAAGTATAAACATAAAAAAATAAATAAATACATATTGACCCTAAACTTTTGAACTGTCGCATAGATAGATTTTAGATGGCCTTTTTGTGTTTGTGTGTGTGGTCCAATCTGAGTGCATGTGTATCAGTGTGAAGATGATTTTGCTTTGACCTGTGCTGTGCCTGGGTTTGTCACTGGCTTGCTTAATGCAATAAATCAGAGAGGCAATGACTGCCTCTTATTAAACATGATTAAATGATCCAGTGGGTTGAGTACGTGTGTGCCCGCGGAGCTTTCAGAATCAATAACAACCCTGTAAAGCTTCTTTTGAGTGGAAAACAAAGTCCTACAAATCCTAATTGCCTGTGGGATTAAACTAACCAAGGGGACTGTAGTAATGACTCTGTTCTGCTGTGCACGCTTTGGCAGCCATCTCTGTGATATAAATCAAAAGAGATATAAATCAGGTTCTGCTAGAATGTAACTGTGTGGAGAGCAGAATATGTACAGGTGACTCTTAAAATGATGTCCAATACAATGTATTTCTCTTTTTTTTTGTGTGTGTGTGTGTGCACATGAGTTGCAGTGCAGTTTCTAGTTAGTAAATTCAATCTTTTTTCATTTGGATGTTATGGTGCAGATCTGGTCCTGGTGTCATAAAAGTGCTGTTGCAGAGACAACGATTAAACATTTAATTTGCACAATGAGTCATTTGCACAATTGCTCCGCAGCATTACTCTTAGTCACACAACACTGACTGAATGAAGCCCTCTGCTAGTCAAATTATTATTAAGGGTGCTTATGAATGTAATCAAACTAGTTAGATTTGATTTAGTGCAAGTTATCCATGTGGAAACAGGAAAAAATTAGATGAATTGGAATTATTTGCAATCATGATTTTTAATTATACACGAGTATGAAACTAGATTAGAAACTTGGATACTGTTACTAATTCAAGGTAAGACAAGTTTAAGTGTACATTTAAAGAATTAGTTCACTTTCAAATGAAAATTACCCCAAGCTTTACTCCCCCTCAAGCCATCCTAGGTGTATATGCCTTTCTTCTTTCTGATGAACACAATCGTAGAAATATTAATAAATATCCTGACGCATCCGAGCTTTATAATGGCAGTGAGCGGGATGAAGAGAGCTAAAGAAAGTGCCTCCATCCACATCCTTCCATCATAAACATAGTCCACACGGCTCCGGGAGGTTAATAAAGGCCTTCTGAAGCAAAGCGATGCATTTGTGTAATAAAAATATCCATATTTAACAAGTTATGAAGTAAAATATCTAGCTTCCGCCAGACCGCCTTCCGTAAACTTAAGAAGACAGTGTAAAACTGTAGCTTATGCTACGTCCTACGCCTTCCCTATTCAACTAATGGAAAAAGCTTAACTGACACGACGCTAGTTTTGTTTTTTTTGTAATTTGAATATGGAAGGCTGTCTGGCGGAAGCCTCTAGTGGCACCAAACAGAGCTTAAAAAAATAAATAAAAAAAAATTCAGTTTTCTAATAGGTTTCCAGAAACACTCTCCCTGTCTTTGTCAGGCTTATTGGGAATGGTCAAATCCTCCCTAAATTCAAGCATATTGAGATGGGATAGGAGAAAATATCTTAACATCTGAAGAAATGACACACACCACTGGTAAGCATGTGTAAACCTGTGCTAATCCATTTAGATTTAGTAATTTAATTGCATTCTCATTCTTTTAATTATTTAGTTTATTAGCTATGTGTTTTTGTTTTCTTTTTTTTTTGCCTGATTGAATCTGAATGCGCCCAAAAATCAATAACACTGATTAATCGCATTGTTACCATGGCAGCAGCCACATATGCAAACAACGTCATGGGTTTGATAACGTCGTCCTGCTTGTTAAACCAACTAAATTACCCCAAGTCATTTATATCATTAAGTTGAGGGGGGAAATAAATCCTTACAATTTGCCAATAATTTCTTGGCTCAGTCAATGCCCTACCTGTGAGACACATTGCTGATTAAACCTTGATTGCGGGCGAGGACTGCTATGCATTATTAATGAAGTCAGGATAATTGTCAGATTTTATGACATGGGGAGAGGTAGAAATTGGTTCCATGGTCAGTTTGAGGAATGATGAGAATTTGCCCACACCGATGGTGCTGATGGCCCAGCATTAGTCACGGGCCTCCTGCAGCCTTAGCCTGTGACAGAGCTAATGATAGTCATTTTGTAGCGTGACCGTGCACTGGAAAGCATTTATGGCAGCATAAAATGTCAGAGAATTTGAGTCTTGCACTTTCCTCCACTTCACGCCTTTTAGCTTTTCTACCTTTTTTTAAATATAAGCTATGTACAGAATAATTCATAGTAAGATGTGTTTAATGACAACACTTTAATCAGTGTTTCAAATATTTCTCATATGCTAGCATAAAACATAGGCTATCCCAAAATCAACCTGGATAATAATTTTAAGGCAGTTGGCAAATGCAAATTTCAAAAACAGAAAAAGTATTCATAAGAAAAGGTTACTAATGTAATGAAAATGCATAATTTCACAGTTTTTAATGTGCGGTGTTTTTATTTTCTTATTTGACTATCAGGCGGTTAGCTTAGCAACATGCTAACATCAGATGTGAGCTTAGTCGTGTCTAGTTGTGTGTGTCATATGTAGTTATTTTACCAAGGATGCGAAGTAAAATATGGATTGGTTCTCACGTCACCGCTGACGTTGTGATTTTTGGATCACACTTCTCTTTAGATGTGGTTATGAGTACATCAGATGACCACTTCCCCCCCTTTTCCTAGGTCAGGGCACCAGTCAAGGTCTTTTACCTTGGCAGTATGAGAACACTCTCAACAGGGTTTTTCATTCATTTAGAATTAATGTAAAGTGGTCAGCTGATTTATTTGAAAGATTGGTGAGATTGCTAACTTGTAGAGCCTTTTCTGTATTATCAGAACAAGGAAGACACAAGTGTAATAAAATAAATTTTATTAACAAAAAGATAAACAAGAACAACTAACACAACTACTAAATTAATACAATGAATGATAAAGGAATAAAGTGCGTAAGATACATAAAATACAAGTGATTAAGTTGGGTGTGGCTATGGAAGAGTTACGCTATCTTATGGAAAGATAAACTGTTTCTCTGAAAATAAGGTGGAGAACCTTATTATGCACCAAACAAATAAACGAGAGATTATTTGTTATTAACTAACATCAGCTATATTACATCTACTGGGAATTAGGAAATTATATACTGATAATATACAACAATGCCATGGTCTCTGGAAAGAGGTTTGCTTAAGTGATCTTTACGTTCCACCTGGTTGAGTCCGATGACGGTGACGTCTTCCACTGGTTGTGCTGGGTGACAATGCAGTGGGGAGAGGAGCCGGAATCTGGTGGGACGCTGATCTCCTGGAACACCAAAGGGTCCTGAAATCTGGAACACACAGACGAGGCCCTGGCATAGGTGCAGAAGGTCCTTAACAATCTGGAACACGCAGACGAAGATACCTTGGAGTGAAGGTTTGCTCTCCTGAGCTTAACCTTGTTGCAAATGTCGTTACTGTCTCGCTGGATGGAAACTCTGAACGTAGTGTTTGTTAATGTCTCTTTCCTCACAGGCTGGAAGCTCAGAACGTGGTTGTATATGTTGCTGCCTAACAAGCTGTAGACTCAGATCATGGAACCTGTTGTTGTCTCTCTGGATGAACCAGAGGCTCAGAATGTTCTGTTAGTGTCTGTTTCTGTCTCACCTTCGCAGGCTAGAGACTCAGAATGGTGTTTTTGTTATGTCTCTTCCGATGGGAGACTCAGAACAAGGAGTTTCTGTTGTCTGTCCCTTTCCGATGAGGAGGCGATTGCAATTTGGTGCTTCTCCATTCAAGTGCTGGGATTGGCTGCTGGCATCAGAGGGGACAACACACAGTGTGGCCCTCCCGTCTTTCCCCTGTGGAACTAATTTGCTCTCTTTGTTTTACCCACTGCTGCTGAGGTCCTGAGGAATTTTTATGGCAGCCACTGGCCAACCTTACGAATTAGCCTCTAGATGGGTGAAGGGCAGAAACTGCATGTAGACCAATGAGAAGTCCTGTCCTTCCTGGGCTTGGTACCAGAGGTCTTCTTCTTGCCCTCCTAAGGGGTATCTGGCTGTTGTCCTAGCATCTTTATCTGATGGCGTTGGACAGTTTGTTTGTGTTAGTCCACCAAGATCCAATCAAAATATAGCAAACCCTTGTCCACTGTTACGGACAGAGAGGGGCCCGGCCATAAACTGGGCCCTGGAATGTGCTGTTCCCTACACAAAATTATAAGTTTGGAGGACGTGAATGATCAAGTAAAGTGGGAAACTCTTAATTATAGATGATACACGAGTCACTGAGTTGTGATGTCATGATGGGTGCATCAGTTAGTTGAAAGTAATTTTGTTGTGAAAGATATTGAATGGGCTTGCAAAGTTATTTTATAGTTATAGCTAAGTTTACTTTATGAAAACTAATTATTTTTGTTAGAGACAATGTATAAGTGATGGCAATGAATCGTTTTCCTTATGTTGAATTCAGATGTAGTTACATGGGTCCACAATGTTTTGTCTGTTTTTGTTCTGATCTGATTTGATCTATTTTTTATCAGACCCTCCATTGGCCACTTCAGTATTATTTTTCTGATTTTAACCTGTGACTTGTCGTAATAAAGAATGGCTTGCAGGTACAAGCTTCCCTGGTGCACTTGAAGGCAGCATAATGGCTGCTACATAAAAATATTGTTTTAAATTATTAAATAATTATGAATTATTTTGATAACATCTGCCATTTTGCTAACTTTTACCACACACTCTCTCCAAATCCCAGCCATTCAAGACACAATCAGTAAACCTCAATGTGAAACATGTAATGTCTGATAAAAAATTTAGCCACTCCAATTAAACTTTTTTTTTTTTTTTTTTTTAATCTTGAACTGTCATAGAGATATCTGATACCTCAGGACACCCAATTCAATGATACTTGTCAGATAGTTGGGACATTTTAGGCGTGATGTGAAAATCACTCAAAGCACCTTTTAAGATGTTTCACTTTGATTATGACACTGCTTTGAAGATGGCTTCCAGTGTAGACAGTGAGGCCACTCAGGAGGTTTTGGTACAGAGCCAGTGTGTTTCAGTTTTGCCTCCATTTAGCTGCAAGCAGTTCTGATGTTTGGCACTGATGTTGAGAGAATCCAGCTTCATGGGGTTGAGGTCAGGGCATCCACAGCCATCTAACAAACCATTTTTAAATGAACCTCTTGTTCTGTGTCAAGTCTGTCTTAAGGAGCAACCAGAAAGCTTAGAATCATTTACTTTTTTTCTTAGAAACTTTTTTTTTTGAGAGAGAGAGATTTTCTCTATGTAAAGCTTAAGGGAATTGCCTTACAATGAAAAAGTATTATTTCTTCTTCTCCAAACTGTACAGCTGGTACTGTGCTTTTGGGCAGGTAGAGTTCTTTTGGCAAATCCAGATTCATCCTTCAGGCTGGCAGATGGTGATGAGTGATCCATCACTCCAGAGAATGGATTCTAACTGCTCAAGAGTCCAGTAATGGTGAGCTTCACATTTCTACAGCCCACACATGAGCTGGTTTGTGGCTGCACAGCTGTTGAAACTCATTTCATGAAGTTTCCTGTTAACAGTTGTTGAGCCGATTTTGCTTCTAGGAGCTTCTATGTATGTTAACATAGTTTGCAATCTTACACGCTTCAGTAGTCAGGGATCATGCATGTTTGGTGTGGTTTACCACATCATAACTGAACCGCTGTTATTTCTGAACTGAACTGATATCTTCTTTGCAATAACACCTACCCGAGACAGGGCTGGGATTTTGACTGTCCTCAAAAAAACATTTTATGACCATGCAAACTATCATAAAAGCCGTTGAGCTTTTCAATTCGATGTCTGCGTGTATGTCAACAACGAAAGGGTCTGGAATAGCTAAATGCGCTAATTAAAAAGGTTCCGTGTATGTACTTCTGCGAATGTAGTGCACCAGCGGGTTGTGTGGTTTACAGAGGGGCTGATATATTTACTTCATATCATTCAAATGTAAGTGTTAAGGGCACCTACTGTAATGTGAAGCAAATACATGTGGTTCTGTCTTCTGCACCAATAATGTTACTTTCATTGATCTAGCAGGGGGGTTATGCATGCATGTGCCCTCTGGGATTCAGTGCTAAGTAGCTGTTGTAAAGAATGTTTTGATTTTATTCAAATTTTCCTATTATGTTACTGTGAGCCAAACTAATCAATACTGTATGTGGCTTGTTAGAGCGCAAGAAGCAAAACAACAAAGATCTAAAAATGTGCCCATCTCCTAGAGGAAACTTCTTAACTCAGTGTTGAGTCACATCATTAATGGAATTATTTGAAATGCAAATAATTGAACGCAAGAGAATTAACAAGTTGTGTCCAGCCAGTGCTTGAATTGGAAAAAATAAAGTTCCAGTACTCCCCCCTCATGGGGGAGGGATGATTAAAAATGCATTTAATATATTGTTTGTATACTAGGGCAGGAACAATGCATACAATAGGTTCTATACTACCTATCAAGTCAATTCATAAATATTTAATTTCAAATCATTTTAACTAACCAGATTATATGCATTAATATTAATTTAGAATATAAACAAACCTTATATTACTGTAATTGTCTAGATTGGCAATTTTCTGTTTTTTTAATAAAACATACCATGAATCAATTTGCCACTTCTATAATTCATAGAATTATAAGGGACATTATAAGTGACATCAAAAACCACAAAATCATTTACTCTAAGGCTGTAAATGTCACAATTAGCTGCTGGGTCATTATTTAGACTGAAATAACTACATGATGTATCTCTGTCTCTGTCATTCACTCTGATAAGCAGTTTAAATCAGTGCATTGACTGAGTGACAGACTCACTCACTTTTAAAAAAAAATTACATCACAATCATCACAACTTTTCACAAATCTTTTATCAAATCACCTTAGGATCACAAACATTTTTCAGATAACATATGTTTCTGTTGAGTAAACAAATCTTTCTTTGTATCAACTCAAATTTTAGGGTAACCAGTTTAGGCTACTTTAAGTTAAACCAACAAACCGTTTTTTATTTATTTATTTTTTATTAATCCCTTTTCTTTCCCCTCACCATTATGGTACCAAAATTCCAGTACAATATTCCAATAACAGTAAAATTGCACAGTTCTCGGTACCAATTTCAATACCATAGCAAAAACTGGTGGAACTATTTTACTCTGTTATTCAACTATTTGAAAATAAAAATATTAATTAAATGAAATTAATGTATTATTAAGGGAGGTTATCACACACAGTTTCTGCCAATCTCAGTACATATAGAGTAACAATGCATCCTTCATATCTTATCAGGGAGAAGTGCCCAAGGAATTCCGCCATTTATTACGTGATAAAGGGCCATACTAGAAAAAAAGTCTCCGAAACCTGTACCGAAACCAAAAGTAGTCATTTGGCACAGAAATACTCCGCCATAAGTCCAACTTGTGTTTTGAAACTTTGGCCATGATTAGCATGAGAATCCAACTCTTCAACAGTGTAAATAAGTCAGAATGCATGAAATCGCATTGCAACCCCAACCCCCCCCCTTAATGATGATGATAATTCTAAGTAAATAATATAATCACTGAAGTTGTTAATTGGGCTACATTCAGCGCCTGCTCACTGAGATCAACAGTCCTACAGAATTATAATCAAAAAAGCTGCCTTCACTGCACAATTAATCTCTTATTTACATTGTGTTTACACTATGTTGGTAATAATGAAAGGATTTGCGAGTGTGCAGAACTCTAAAGTGCAGAGTGAATGAAAACTCTGGTGTTTTGAGCAGATTCTGACTAACTTAAACACCTCCGATTGGCCATTGCGTTCACGCCCTCAACAGATATGTCTGTGATTGGCTGCAATGATCAACGCTTCAAAAGCATGTTGTAAATAGAAACCTTTGATGCTCTTCACAGAGCGCTTTCACAAATTCACACAGGAGTGTTTGAAAGCAGCCACCTATCAGCGGGTACCGAAAATACCCGGTACTCTGTACTACCGGTACAGCAGAAATGCTGGTATCGTCACATTTTTAAAACTTCAGTACCCACTTGATACCGAAGTACTGGTACTTTTGACAGCCCTACTCACCATGGTGGCTGAAGAACATTAACTCATACCTTTCAATTAAAAAAGCCAATTGTTTTATTTGCAAAGCCATCACATCTTTACAGCAATGTTAACTCTTCAACATGCATGCACATTTGCTGGGCAATTATTTACAGCCTTTTTTTTTTTTGTATGATTTGTCCTAAAGATGCCAAATTTTATTGTTGTTTTGATCATTATTGTAATGGAAGTGTCAGGCAAACAGTTTGGGAGATTTTGGACTTGCATGACTAGAATAGCTGTTAATTTGGGTAATTGGAAAAATCGTAATGAGATCTTTTACATCTCAATTGCTTCTACATTATGTTAAAAGGTGATAACACTTTAAGACTTTTGCTGCTCTTCAGATTTTTCTCCTGACAAAATACTGCAGTAATCATGCATCTTTTAGTTAGTTTTTAGGAATTCTACTGTATTACAATTATTTTATGTCTATTTTTATTTATTCTATAAGGAATTTTAGGAGATATTTTATTATTAAATTACAACCCTGAAAAAGATCTGAAAAAGATTATGGACATTATAAGGCATAGTACATTAGAAGGCTGTAGCTATAAGGCAACATACAGCTTTCTACAAAAACAGGTTTTTGATAAATATTAAGACCGATCTCTGCTCTGTTTAAAGAGTCTATGGCCCGGCGAGATCTTTTTCAGGGTTGTAATTTTTGCAGATGTATTGTCCAGGATTGCCTTAGTTATCAGTACAAGTTAACACACAGGAGAATATGAGAGACTTTCAAAAGAGGAGCATAGATTAAACTCTAAATAGTCCCAGCATAGCAGTCCCTCTTTAAATGTTCTATAATCATTGTGTACATTGACATTACAGAGACATCAATGTCTCTGCAACATGCTCTGAAAGAGGGATGTTGGCAGTTCAGATGTCCCATTGATTGTACTGAAAGATTCACAGGCCTTCTCTGCTCTGCAGCAGCCTCAATGTCACTGCCCCATTCAAACAGAAGAGGATATTGGACATTAGTATTAGTATTCCTATCCTTTGAAAGCCCTTGAAGACATGATCACTCATTTGTGGCAGTTGTAGCTCAACATTTTTAAAATAAAAATAAAAAGTATATATATATATATATATACACAGTGGGTACGGAAAGTATTCAGACCCCCTTAAATTTTTCAGTCTTTGTTATATTGCAGCCATTTGCTAAAATCATTTAAGTAAATTTTTTTCCCCTCATTAATGTACACACAGCACCCCATATTGACAGAAAAACACATAATTGTTGACATTTTTGCAGATTTATTAAAAAAGAAAACCTGAAATATCACATGGTCCTAAGTATTCAGACCCTTTGCTCAGTATTTAGTAGAAGCACCCTTTTGATCTAATACAGCCATGAGTCTTTTTGGGAAAGATGCAACAGGTTTTTCACACCTGGATTTGGGGATCCTCTGCCATTCCTCCTTGCAGATCCTCTCCAGTTCTGTCAGGTTGGATGGTAAACGTTGGTGGACAGCCATTTTTAGGTCTCTCCAGAGATGCTCAATTGGGTTTAAGTCAGG
>RJVU01042612.1:868157-917056 GCA_003731715.1 Anabarilius grahami | reverse complement strand
TTTGGGTTCTTCTTTACCTCTCTCACCAAGGCTCTTCTCCCCCGATAGCTCAGTTTGGCCAGACGGCCAGCTCTAGGAAGGGTTCTGGTCGTCCCAAACCTCTTCCATTTAAGGATTATGGAGGCCACTGTGCTCTTAGGAACCTTAAGTGCAGCAGAATTTTTTTTGTAACCTTGGCCAGAGCTGTGCCTTACCACAATTCTGTCTCTGAGCTCTTCAGGCAGTTCCTTTGACCTCATGATTCTCATTTGCTCTGACATGCACTGTGAGCTGTAAGGTCTTATATAGACAGGTGTGTGGCTTTCCTAATCAAGTCCAATCAGTATAATCAAACACAGCTGGACTCAAATGAAGGTGTAGAACCATCTCAAGGATGATCAGAAGAAATGGACAGCACCTGAGTTAAATATATGAGTGTCACAGCAAAGGGTCTGAATACTTGTGTTTTTCTGTCAATATGGGGTGCTGTGTGTACATTAATGAGGAAAAAAAATGAACTTAAATGATTTTAGCAAATGGCTGCAATATAACAAAGAGTGAAAAATTTAAGGGGGTCTGAATACTTTCCGTACCCACTTTCCGTATATATATATACACACACACACACACACACATAGTCCTGAATAAACTATTTCACATAACAGTTGTTTACATAAAGTCCACAAGAGAAAAAAAAATAGCAGAATTTATAAAAAAAAATGACCCCATTCAAAAGTTTACATACCCTTGATTCTTAATACTGTGTGTCATTACCTGGATCATCCACAACAGTTTTTTGTTTTGTTTTGTGATGGTTGTTCATGAGTCCCTTGTTTGTTCTGAGCAGTTAAACTAAGCTCTGTTCTTCAGAAAAATCCTTCTGGTCCTGGAGATTCTTTAGTTTTCCAGCATCTTCTGCATATTTGAACCCTTTTACATCCCCGATTCTTAATGTGTCGTGTTTCCTTCTGGAGCATCAGTGAATGTTTGAACCTTTTTTAATAGTTGTGTTTGAGTCCCTCAGTTGTCCTTAGTGTGAAAAGATGGATCTCAGAATTATACAGTCACTGCTGGAAAGGGTTCTAATATGCAAAAGATGCTGGAAAACCAAAGAATCTGCAGGACCTGGAGGATTTTTCTAAAGAACAGAGCTCAGTTTAACTGCTCAGAACAAACAAGCGACTCATGAACAACCATCACAAAACAAAAAAACATGGGTCATCCAGGTAACCACACATAGTATTAAGAATCAAGGGTATGTACAATTTTGAACGGAGTCATTTTTATAAATTCAGCTATTTTTTTGTCTTGTGGACTTTATGTAAACAACTGTTATGTGAAATAGTTTATTAAGGACAGTACTAAATAAAAAAAATAACATGCAGTTTTCATGATCCTTCTTATTTTGTTAAAATGATTAAAATTTTTCTAGATTCTGCAAGGGGTATGTAAACTTTTGAGCTCAACTGTATATTACAGTCATTAAGTTACGAAACTACATAATAATTCTGGGTATATGTCAAGCAGTAAGTATAGTGTTCTTTTTTTGGCATTATACAGTAGTGGCCAAAAGTGATATCCAGCCTTGGAAAATTGACATCTTAAAAATGTGTTGGTTGTGCTTGGAGTCAATTGTTTTATGTTTGTGATAACACAGTGAAAACCAAATTGTCCACAATTTTTGCCCAGGCTCTCATACAAAGAAATTGTAAGTACATGAGAGAACAAGAGAGAACCAGCTAAATATTAAAGGATTAGTTTACTTTACAATGAAAATTACCCCAAGCTTTACTCACCCTCAAGCCATCCTAGATGTATATGACTTTCTTCTTTCTGATGAACACAATTGGAGTTATATTAATAAATATCCTGACGCATCCAAGCTTTATAATGTCAGTGAACAGAACCAACCAGTATGAAGCTCAAGAAAGTGCATCCATCCATCATAAATGTACTCTACACTCCAGGGAGTTAATAAAGGCCTTCTGAAATGAAGCGATGCATTGGTGTATGAAAAATATCCATATTTAACAAGTTATGAAGTAAAATATCTAGCTTCCGCCAGACCGCCTTCGGTATTCAACTTACGAAAAAAGCGTAACTGACGAATTTGAATTAGTTGAATACGGAAGGTGTAGGACGTAGTGTAAGCGCTTTGAACTGCGAGACTTTTACACTTTCTTGGTAAGTTGAATATTGGATAAGTGAAAGTGTGGACATCCATATATATCAATTGTCACGTATTCCCTCTGTAGTCCCTGTTTGTGGACACAATTGTTATTTCCTGTTTTATGACATGCTTTATAGTTTTTCATAGTTTTTCATGTTGATTAGGTTCCCCAGGTTCTCCATTTACCACGCCCCCTTGTTATCTTGTTACGCTAGTCTCCCCTGTGTAGTACTTGTGTTTCACTTGTGGGTGGTTAGTCGTTCTGTCACGCTGGTGTCAATGAGCAGGCAAAACAGCGGATCTAAATGCAGGAAAAGTTTAATAAATTACATAGAAAACACTAAGAACAACGACATGGAAGGAAACCACACATAATACCTACAACGACTAACCTCACACAAGTACTATATATACACGGGGGGACTAGCGTAGCAAAATAACAAGGGGGCGTGGTAAATGGAAACACCTGAGGAACCTAATCAACATGAAAAACTATGAAAACCTACAAAGCATGACATAAAACAGGAAATAACTATTGTGTCCACAAACAGGGAATATATAACAGAGGGAATACATGACAGCCATATTATTTGTGAATTTACCAAATGTGAAATTACAAAAAAGTCGGTTTGTATGCATGTATGTTTAATTATTTATTTAATTATTGACGCAATTTTTATTAAAATTGTCAATGTTTTTCCCCAAATTATTGTTGCTTTATTGACTTTAGTATATATTGTTAAAGCATTGCAGGGGAAGGGGGGGGGAAAAAAGAGAAAATAGGACACAATAAAAAAGACTAATAAAGAAGTAAACACTTCCAATCCGAGGTGTTATTTACTCTTCAGTTGTTGACTGTCTCAGATTAGCAATGTCAATTACATGCCACTTGATTGGAACTTTGATGACAGGACGTGTTCTTGGGTTGTGACCTCTGCATCACTTGTGTTGTTGTGCTTTTTATCTGCTGCCTCTCCAAGATAAGAACTGTTCCACAGCTGACACTGATTGCACATTTCTGGATACGGTCTGCCCATACACTGGCACCAGCTATAGTCCGAGAGGACAGACCTATTGCAAATGGCCACCAGGTGAAATACAGTCCCTATACCACAGATTTCGATTTTTGTGTAAACCGTTTTACTGGTGAGGTTGAGTTTTATTGGGTTTACTTCATTGCGTTTATTGGCATGATGTATCCGTTTGTTTTTTTGAAAAGTCAAGGTCCCAAAAATACAAAATGTCCTGTTTGAGTTGAGCACAGCTGAGTTGAGTTGAATTTTGAGTGCATCTTTGTAAGTAATGTAACTTGCATCCTGCAGCATTTCTTTTTTCTATCCTGTGTTAATTGACTGCCATTATATTTGTGTTTTATGTCTGTTTATACCACTTCTAAAGGATGTAAATGCATGAAGTAGCGTTTGGCAACAGTATTTACTGAGGCATGACAGCTGAATAACTAACGCTGAAGTGTCTCCATTGAACCCAGTCCACATCAATTAGCGCTTTCATCCCATTTCACACAGGATTCACAGGACATGACTGCTCCATGCCGGCCACAGGTTGCACTTCCAACCCGTGTGATCCGAAGGGCACTTCCATGTGCGAAGAGCAGCAGGGCAGTTTCAAGTGCACGTGTCACCATGGCTTTACGGGCCTGTTTTGTGAAACTTCCATCCGTCACTGTGTTGAGGGATTGTGTCATCACGGATCAAAGTGTGTGGATCTCCCTCTGGGCTTCGTGTGTGAATGTTTGCCTGGTAAGAATGATTTCTTGCAGTCTGTCTCCTGCCAGTCCCCACACTTTCACTAAAGCATCCATTTAACCCTCACACTATATTCATCTCTTCTCAGGGTTACAAGGACGATTCTGTGAGGTAAACATTGATGACTGTCTGGATAAGCCCTGTGGTGCACTCAGTATCTGTAAAGATGGTATCAGTGCCTACGACTGTTTCTGTGCACCTGGGTTCGTTGGTAAGCTGACCACAAGCAATTTTCTAGAGCAATTTTTCCTTTGTCCAGTTTTTTAACATTCAATTCCCCTTTGTGTTGAGCTGTGTTTAAAAGGCCTCCGGCCTCAAATCTGCTCCTGCATTGTAAGATATTAGTTGACCGTCTGCTTATCAAGGAGAATTTCCTAAGCTACATAACCCTGCCATCACATTTTCTGGCATTCATTTGACCAAGGAGAGAGGGGTGGGTGTGTGTGTGTTTTTTTTTTTTTTCTTTCATAGCACCTCATCATTAGCTGTGGGTTATTTTATCTGAAGCGGCATTACTGCCCTTGTATTTGCAAGGAAATCCTTAATGAAATAAACCTTTGCCTCTCTTTTCAAGGTAATAACTGTGAGATTGAAGTAAATGAGTGTCTTAGTCAACCCTGTCAGAATGGAGCTTCCTGCTCAGATGAGCTTAACTCCTTCAGCTGTCTCTGCCCTGCCGGGACCACAGGTACATAATTCCTTCCTGTCATCAGAGTTTCACAGGCTGAATTTGGGTGGCAAAGGCCACACGGTTACATTATGAAATTGACAACCACGTTTAAGTGTGGTATTGAATCCTTTAAATTATATTTCTGGGAGTTTACAGACTGTAGACTAGGAGTCACTCCTGAACCTGTAATGGTAATAACCATAGCAACTTTATGGTCTCTTGCAGTCTTAAACAAGGAACATGGATGTTGTTGTATTTATTTATTTATTTTTAATACTGTAGTAGAAGTAGTAGTAGTAGTAGTAGTAGTAGTAGTAGTAGTAGTAGTAGTAGCAGTAAAAAAAAATTCTTATTTGTGTAACTTAAAGGTGAAGTGTGTAATTTCTTGTCCAGAAAAAGTTAAAGGGTACATAACACACACAGTTTCTGCCAATCTCATGTTAATCTTGAGTACATATAGAGTAGTATAGCGTCCTTCATATCTCCGAAAAGTCTTTAGTTTTATCAGATTTATAAAAGAAAAATTTGCTGTGCGGAGTCTTTCTGAAACCAGCCGAGCTCCTGGAGGCGTGCCGTTGGCAAAGCTAAAAAGTGACGAGCACACACAGCTTTTGCGTAGCAAAGCTATCAATGGTCAGCTAGCTGCCAACAAAACAAACATTTGAAGCAGTTTTACTCACCACCTGCGGTTCCGACTTATGACCAGTATCTTTTACCGCTGTGACCGCTCCGTCTTTCACTTTAAAAAAAAATCCAGCATCGAACTGGGCCTTGTTTATAAAACCATAAGAGCCGATCCTGAGGACTCGAGCAGCCACGGAAAACACAAGGTATTCTCCATTAATTTTAACCAATAAAAAATGTATTGCAACTTTCACACACAACTTTATCCTTATTTTGATAGTTAATATCCTGTGCAGGGCTGCCGACGACTTCCGTAACCCGAACGAAGCACGTTGATTGGCGTGCTCTTGCTCTCTCGCTCTGGTTGATGTGTGCACGCTCTTCCCGGGAGAAGTGTCCGTACAAGGAATTCCACCCTTTATTACGTAATACAGGGCCATGCTTGAAAAAAAACTGTCCAAAACATTTAGGAAGTCTGAAGGAGTGTATTTGGCACAGAAATACTCCGTCATACGTCCAACTCATTTTTTGAAACTTTGGCCATGTTTAGCAAGAGAATCCAATTTTTTAACAGTGTAAATAAGTCAGAATGCATGAAATAGCATTAGACCCCCCTTTAATCTCATTTGGGGGTTCTCAGAAGTGGAAATTGTCATAGTTTGGTAACTTCTACAGTATATTGGTGAACAGAAACTACAACAAATAAAATTTTTGCATTCCCATTTGCCTGAATAGCGAAAGCAAAAACAAAAAAAAAACAATTGCATTTCTATGACCTTCCAAATAAAAAAGAAATATCAAGAGATTCATTGCCGTCACTCCCTCAGCCGTAGAAACACTCACGCAGCAGTGTTAACCAGCTTGCTGAAATTTAATGCCAAGCTGAGAAAACAGTATAAATGTTATAAATTACATTAAATTTGAAAATGAAAATATATAATTTATAATGTTAGTAACTGTCAGTAATGCGTTATCAGAGTATGTGAATTTGTGAAAAGGGTCTGGTTGAGCCAGAAGTTGACAGACCATTTAAACAAATAGAGCGATATTTTAAAATTGCCACAGGAAAGTTAACCTGAAAATGACTTATTTCAAGTTGTCTTTGGGATAGAAGTATTTTAATATTGAAAAAAAATTATACATTTCAGCTTGAATAGATATGACCATTTAGTGTGTCATGTTTAGTTTACAAACTCCCCTTTAAAACAGGGGGGCACTTTTAGTTCTTATCCAGCCACATTACATTTCTATTTCAAGTGTAATTTCCACTTAATTCTTTCATGTTCATGCAAATTGGAAAGGAAATAGGCTCATTTGGCGGTATGAGTCAACTCAAGCTTTCAGTATATTTTAAGAAACTTCCTGCCCAAAAGAATGTAAATTTATCTCCTTTCATTTCAAACCAGGAGGTGTATTGCTCGAAGGCTTAAAAGAGATTTTAGATTTGTTTTTACTTTTTTATTCCAGATTCTTTGTGCAGTGAAAACTTCAGTTTATAATTGGTTGGCATGGGAATTTCTGTGACAACTCTCATTCTTATTTTCTTCTTTTTGTGTGCCTTTCTCTTTTTCTCTCACTTCTCAGGCAGTTTATGTGAAATAAACATAGATGAATGCCAGTCATCACCATGCATGAACAATGGCACGTGTTTGGACCTCTCAGATGGCTTTAAATGCATTTGCCCTTCAGGTTTCTCTGGTGTGTTAAATGTTTTTTTTTTTTTTTAGTACATTATCACATAGATTATTTTTCTATTGGTTCTCTATTGCTCTCACAAGGCTCAAGACAAGGACAAACAAAAAACATCTCAATATGTTGAATGTGAATGTGTTTATTTTTGTCATTTATGTTTTATAGTCAGGAAAACTATCTCTCAGGTGTCTTTGAGAAAAATGAGCTTCCTTCAACAATCTCACTTGCATGATAACTTTGATATTTCTTTTTTATTTTGTGCATTAAAGGTCCTGAGTGCTCACTGGACATCAATGAGTGTGTCTCATATCCCTGTAAGAATGGAGGCACCTGCATTGACCAACTGGGTAATTACTACTGCCGATGTGCTGCTCCATTCAAAGGTAATGAAGACTGAGGGAGTGGGGTGAAGGGTGAAGAAAAGCAAAGTTAATTAACTTCAGAGAGCATTCCTCTCACCTGTCTGAACTCATGCAGTCAGCATTGCCACATCAAGACATCTTCATTGTCCACAAAATTGATAAATCAAAATT
Organism: Anabarilius grahami; assembly: GCA_003731715.1. Taxonomy (NCBI): domain Eukaryota; kingdom Metazoa; phylum Chordata; class Actinopteri; order Cypriniformes; family Xenocyprididae; genus Anabarilius; species Anabarilius grahami. Next base: position 909,622 of record RJVU01042612.1, on the reverse strand, counting down.
AATTTAAATTGTATTAATGCCCAGAAAAAATGTATAATGTGAAATAGATTTGAAATAAAACATGAAATAAATTGCAAAATATGAAAATAAAAATACTCACACTCAACATAATCTGGTTTCACAGCAAGCTGCTTTATAGTCTACTTCTTTATACTATATTTGGCATAAAGAAATGGAATTCTCTTTAATGCATTTCACCCTTAAAATGCATGGTTTTCATTGACAACAATTTTGTGCTGATGTTTACCTCAAAAATTACTTCCTGTAGAACATTTTGGTGAGGATAATTTATTGCAGTGGTTCTCAGCTGGTTTGGCTGTGGGCCCCACATTTAAGCCGTGACCCAAATTTTTTGGAATTTGAACTAAGCAAATGTATTTCTCAAAAATGGTTGACACACACACAAGAATCATCCCGCTTTACTTAAAATATACATAAATTGTAAGAATATCACTAACAAAAATTAAAGCTGCAGTCCCTAAGGTTTGCCTCTTTGTCGCCATCTCTGTTTGAAACCTGCAATTGCAGTTATTTGTGGAATTATCTTTACGTGGGTTGTGTATCGGCACGGCTCCTCAGCGCGGATGAATCTAATGTTTGCTGTCAGTCACCGCACCGGTGTGGATAATGTACTTCAGAATCAGAGATTGTACGTCTTGGAAGTATGACCAAAATAAGAATTTTAACCGTAAAATATCATCTGAACAAGTAAGTAACATGTCTGCCACTTTTGTTCTGACCAACAGAATAAATTGCGTTGCCAATGATGATTAAATCTAATGATCGCTTACCTCGGATCACGTCAAATCGTGCAAATTATTATTATTGTTATACTTTGTTCTCAAATTGTTAATGTTAACAACATCAGCATTGCGTGACTGTGTATTTAGTGTATATTAGCGTTACCTGTAGATTTTAATTTCTGTAGCCACTCCGCAGTCCGAAGTTTTTTGCTTTTGACTACGGGTGAATCTCCAGTTGTCACTGATGATTGTCATCTGGACATTTCTGTATTACAATCCGCCATCAAAATGTTAATTTTAATTATTGCAGCTGCTGTGAGAAAAGGCTATAAATGACGTAGCATCCTCAAATGCCATATAGCCTACTAGCTGGGACTCCTCTATGTAAACTGACATGATAGATAGATAGATAGATAGATAGATAGATAGATAGATAGATAGATAGATAGATAGATAGATAGATAGATAGATAGATAGATAGATAGATAGTTTATTTGTCCTCCAAGAGGAATGACGCAAAGACGAATGGCTGCATGCTCAAATTTCCCGCGGAAACCCGCCAGAACCATCCGAATTAGAAAACATTATTACAAGCTTACTGGGGGTTGTTTTGAACACTAGCTGGTCATGTACTTGCTCAAAAATGGATTTTGAATCATTTTTAATCAAAAAAAGTTATAGACAGCAGCTTTATTACAAACAATTTATATCCTGCCCCCATTCATGCTAGTTTTTCATAATACAGTAAAGTTAGTAAGTTGTATGAGCCACCACAGTCATCAAAAATATAGAAAATGGCACAGATTGAAAATAATTACAATTACCATACATAATAGTAACACCTATTAATAAAACAATTGGACACTAGGGCTGTAACGGTACACTAAACTCACGGTTCGTTACGTACCTCGGTTTTGAAGTCACGGTTCGGTACGGTTTTCGGTAAAGCAGGTGGGGAGAAAACTAAACGTAAAATTGCTTTTTTTTTCTTTCTTTTTTTAAAACCGTGGTTTACTGAACAAATTGTGTTTTTGTCTTTAAATATATAAAATTAAATTATAACAAAGTTTCTTAAGGATAAAAAAAGTATCTCTGCTAATGCTATAAACTATGTAGGGAGCCCTTACTTGAACATTATGCTACTATAATATTAAAGGTTAACAACTGAGCCCAAACTATTAGCCTTAATTCAATTGCTTTTTATTTTTAGATAAAATAATCAACACTCAAATAACAAATCGTATGCAAACATGTAAGCTGCACCTAAGGCAGTTTTTGCATTAACTTCTAAATGTTTTTACTCCAATTCGTTGTTGAAATATAATCATTTCTACAAAGTGTCATTTTCACAACAGATTTATTTAAACATACATTAAATAGCCTAATCAGGACATCACTAAAAGGTTAAGTAAAATATAATGATTATATAGGCTAATACAGTGCATATATTAAGCGAAAGAATTAATTTCTTTAGCGAACTAACAAACTTTGGACACTGAATGGCTTTTCTGAGGTAAATGCTACATGACATATTGTCTTTCCGCCGTTGAAACACTGATTGAGCAATTACACGAGATATGACCGTTTCAGTAAGTTGTACTGTATCTTTCAACATACTTGAGGCGCCTGTACAGTGATCTGTCACGCCACATCAAAGCGTGTCAAAACGGCATTTTCTGTTTAAATTTTGTGATTTCGTGGACAGAATTTGAAGGGTGACGCTTTGTTTCTTATCGAAAGTAACAAAACGCAGAGCTTATTGCGATTATTGGTGGTTAATGGTGGTTAGGCTACAATGTTGCAATATCATGCTTCGGTACACACGTGCACCGAACCGAAAGCCCTGTACCGAAACAGTTCGGTACGAATACGTGTACCGTTACACCCCTAATGGACACTGATCCTGATGAATTGAAAGAACATCATACCTGCATGCAAATCCTTCCCAGTTAACACTCAATGTACCAGTTATATAGTGAAGTTATATACAGCTTGTGCGTCCACATTTGCACATGCAATTGAAGAGCACAGTATAACATCTGACAGGACAGGAAAGTTCATTTTTCTGAGGTGAGAGACTTTATTTTGTAACAAGTTACAAAAATAATGCTAGAATAATGACACAGGCATATAGCCTGACAATATCTCATCTGACAGCAGATACTGAATCAGCTTTTTTCTCAGGCACTCTTTAAACTGTGTCTGACAGAAGAGTCAACAGCTTTCATGCATGTCTTTCAAAATGAAAGTCTTGCATCAGAAAAACTAAGAAATATGTTTGTTGTTGTTTCTTTTACTACACACTCTGCAACCTACTCAAAACGGTCATTACCCACTTTTGGGTTACAACCCACCAGTTGAGAAACAGTGCTTTATTGTCGTGAGCCATGCGTTCATACACACATTATGGTATTCTTGTTCAGTTCATAGGTGCATCGAATCAGACTCAAATGTCAGGACTCCCTCGTGAGTGCTGTGCTCTTTGACTATGTTATTCAGATCAGGAACTGCTGAAATCGATCTGCTTTGTGTATACACCTGTTTTGCACTGCTATATTACGTGTATTATTGGGTGTTTTTTGTTTGTTTTTTGTATGTATGATGCTCAGCTGGTCAATCCCGGGCACAGAATGCAGCTCATCTGAAATCGATCAGGCAGCTCAGTCATTGCTGCTTATATTCAAACAGAGATCACGCATCACACTTCCATTAGACGCGCAAATTAGGTTGTCAGGGATAATGATGATATCGGTTATTCTGTATTGAAATCGAGGAAAAAAGGTACTGACAGCCTTGCATGCTCTGTTGAGGCACACACACATAGTGTCTATGTGGGGGGGATTCTGGGCATGTTAACCTACCCTTTACAAAGCTGTCCTTTACTAACTGATCAAGTGTCTAAACTGTGGCTAAAATACAGTGTGCAGTCTATGCTTGTGTTAATTGAAACTCGAAGAGTTCATAGCAGCCAGAACCAAACAATGGCATGTGTGTAATTAAACAATCGAAGGCATGTTATTAATTTTCATTGTAGTTGTTCTTGCGTATCTGCCTCAAATATGTCAGTGTGTAATGGGTTCTTGTACTGTTCGATTCATATACATTTTTGTCTGATCCATTTCCTGCTGAGAAAAAAAAAAAACAGACTAGCCTGGTGACCAGCTTCACAATTACCAATTTTGGTCAGTTGACAATTACAATTATAGGGCCCTATTTTAACGATCTAAGCACATAGTCTAAAGCGCACGGTGCACTCAGGGTGTGTCTGAATTCACTTTTGCTAGTTTAACAACGGGAAAAATGGTCGACGTGCCCGGCACATGGTCTAAAAGGGTTGTCCCTAATTCTCTTAATGAGTCATGGGTGTGTTTTGGGCGTAATGTGCAAAAAAACAATCAGAGTCTCATCTCCCACTCGCTTTAAAAGCCATTTGTGCTCACGACATGGTGAATTCGCTATTTACATGGCGGAATTTGCAAGTGGAAAAACTGAACGCTTCTCTAGCGAGGAAACGGATCTGCTCGTGTGCGAGGTTAAAGCATGTGAGCAGACCATCTATGGGAGTAGCCAGTTTCCACCAAAGTATTTTTATTTTTATGCACACAATAATAATCTTTTGCATTGTAATCCTTTTATTTTTAATATTTGGCATGTTTGTGTGCTGCTGCCGCCATCTGTGTGTAATAAGCAGAGTGTACGCGCATTATGCACCCGCCTTTAGGTGCATATTACTAACGCGCTCTTTAAAGAACAAAAAAATATTGCGCAACTGAAATAGTCTGTGCCATTGACCAATTGAAACCTGGTTTAAAGTCAATGGCCCAGTCTATTTCAGTTGCCTCAAAATAGCAACACGCCAACAATGCACCTGAACACACTTCGTTTTCAGACCAGCACGCCCATGGGTGCACATATGGGCGCAAATGCGTTTGCTATTTATAAAGCGTGGTGCAGGAATTGAAAATGATAACTGCATTGGGCTAAAACTAGCAAAAAACACTTGTGTCACGTGTATAATAAGGCCCATAAGCTGTGTTGAGGCTGGTTTTAGCTAGTGAACAAGTTGACTACATGTCTCTCTCTCTGGCAGTTCTTCTACAATAACTAAATTATTTTAGTAATAGATCAGGATTGCTCATCTGAAACCAGTTAAAAGATGAGCCAAACTAGTATTTTAATTTAATTAATTAATTAATTTTATTTTATGCCATAAAATGTCAGAGTCAAGTTATAATTGTGATTTGTTCAGATTCAATGGGAAAAAAAAATTTACTCCACAAAGTACTTTTAATTTTAATTATTTCCCTTTTTCTTAAATGTACATCAAAGTTGCAACTCCTTATAAAATAACAATGGGTTGTTTGTTTGTGCCTCCTTGGAAAAGTCATGGAAATTCATTGGTCAATTAGAGGTGACAGGGCTGCTTTTGATTTAAATGTGAGAATAGAGACCTTTCATGTAATTAATCATGAGAATTTGTTGAGTAAACAATAACAAAAACAGTTGAACATTTTCCATTGTAGTTATTGTTTTTGTTGTGGATGGAATTGTATTTCTCATGCTGTATTTGGAATTTCAGGGATTAACTGTGAGTTGCTGCCCTGTGAGGCCGTTAATCCGTGTGATAACGGGGCAGAGTGCGTGGAGGAGGCTGATCCCGTCCTCTTCCCTCTGGGCTTCCGGTGCCGATGTCGCCAGGGTTTCACGGGGGCCCGCTGTGAGATCAACATAGACGAGTGCAGCTCCAACCCCTGTCTGCATGGCTTCTGTTACGACGGTAAATTCAGTAGTTATTTCTCAGCCTTGAACTGCCAAACTCAAAACATTTCCCTTCAGTCTCATTAGCACACGGACACTCAGGAAAGGCACTCTGTGTGGAACAAAGGCACTGTTGGTTTACCCCTTTGACAGTCTTGGCGTGACTTAGTTTAATAAGTAGTTTTATGAGACACAAGTTACTCCATTCAGTATGACCAGGCCACAGTTGCTTTGGTGCTCTTGACAAGTGTCTTGCTCCAGCTGTGAGCATGGATCCGTAAGGCATAAATGCTGCTTTGTAATTTGAATAATGGATGATAAATTACAGAGTTAATACAATCAAAGCCCAAGGCAGGGTGTTGTTCTCCCTCAGCAATCCAATAAGCTGTTTTTTGCCCTTTTGTGTTGCATCTCCTGCATAAATCATTACAAAAGCCATAGATCAAATACATGTTGTCAGTTAAGGATTACAGATTGCAAAGCACTAAATAGGCCTTTGCAATTAAGTACTTTAACATTCACTTGGTGCTGCTGTATGTGTAAGCTAAATGATCATTTATTGCGCACAACCCTCTTAACCAACAGTGGACAGTATTCGGGAAACCTGTTTGAAAACAGTCTTTGTTATTGCATACGGTACTTACACCTTCACCTTTAAGACATGATGTGGATGTATATAGCAAAAAGCCTTTAAAATGAGGCATAAAAGATGCTTTCCAATTAACAGTAATTTATTTGGGCGATAAAGTTTTAATTTCATGTAGTATAATGGTGAATGTCATTGCAGTGAGAGGAAGACAAACCTTGACTTTCAAAACTGAGTACGATTTTACAGTTTAAAGAGGCTATAAATTGCCCCCCTTAAACTAACAGAAAACACTTTCAAATTCAGTGCATGTTGATATCCTTTTTGTCCAAATACTCTTTGCTATTAACCTACTAACCATTCTGTTTTAGGTTTGATCATTGCAGGATTGTATTGAACAGACTTTAATGCTTCTGTCTGTAGTTTTACTGTTTTCCAGAAGTCTTTGCAATGATCTTTAGAGAGCCTAAGGCAAGGTTACTGTAAATAATGTACTTTTTTGACATTAAATCTTGACACATTGCATTTTCTCCATTTTTAAAATTGCCTCAGACTACTAAACTTTTTATCTTTGCACTGCAGAAAATAAAAATAATCACAAATAAATTGAAAAAAGTTTAAAATGAAGGCAGCATGATTCCTTAATGTTCTTGACTTGACTGTACTTTAGCCAACTTGGATTTGTTAAATGCTAAATGTCTCCTTAAGTCAGTATAAGCTCTTGCAATGGCAACTGCAGATCTGTTGTTCAGCAAATTTTCAATTAGCAATACTTGAAACGTTCATTTGTCTTCATAATGCAGTTTTAAATGACTGCTTGGTAAGGCTTCTTGTCTCTGAAGCAGAAGACCTCTTAAAACGTAATGTGGGAGTCAATAAACATCAATCAATCACCACACAACAAAAACTAGCAGTGATCATGAAAATAAGAGCATAAATTATAAAGTAGAAACCCAAGCATTTAAGAATTTAAGTTTCATGCTGGGAACTCAATGTGTTCTATATAAAAGAGTTTGTCCATATACTGATGTGCCTAAAGACTTCATCTCATGTGAGTGTACATCATTTTAAAGACATTTTTCAAAAGTGCTATTAATAATTCTTTAATGCATGGAATTGACAACACAATTTTGATAAGCATATTAACAGTATATTCTATGCCAGTGGTTTTCAACTGGTTTGGCTATGGGACCCACATTTTCCCATGGTCACTAGGCTGTGATGCAAAAGATTTTGAACCAATTTATTTCTCAAAAATGTTAACAAGATAAAATGTGCTTCTTTAAAGCAGTTCAGAAGATACGGGTGATTTGCTCTTTAGTGAAGTGATATATATATATATATACAGATACATTTGCACAATTGTGCATTGCGAGCGCAGTATAAAGTCTGACAGGATTGTTTGTTTTTCTGAGGTGAAAGATTTATTTCATAAGTTATGAAAATAACATTAGAATATATACAGCCTGACAAAATCTCATCTGACCACAGATGCTGAATCAGGTTTTTCTTAGGCACTGCATCAAGAGTCAACAGCTTTTACACACATCTTTCAAAATAAAAGTCTCGCATCAGGAAAACATTTAGAATTAAGTAATTTTGTTGTTGTTTCTTTGACGACACTCTGTGACCCACTCAAAATGGTCGCCCTACCGGTTGAGAAACACTTTGCTATGCTACACTGAACTGTGCTGTTATGCTGTAATTAATATGCTATCTTATACTATACTTGTAGCTTACTTCTAATTACTTGCCATTTAGCAGATTTTTTTTTTTTATCCAAACTGACTAGGGATGCACCGATCAGATCGGGTATCAGCTCCGATACTGGCATTTTTGCCGGATCGGGTATCGGTTGGATGGGACTGATCCAAATCAGATATTGTGAGTGTACTATTCTGTTATTGTTAAGCCCCACAAAAGGCACAAAAACATTAAAAAGCACCATAAAGTTTCCGTGCACCATATTCCAAGTGCTCTGAAGACATTCCATAGTTTAATTTGAGGCACAGATAAATATTTAAGTTGTTAAATTAAAGTTCACGTAAATGCCTCCCTCCGCTGCGGCTGGCAGTCATTTTCAATTCAGCATTTAGACTGCGTGTCGCTTGACGCATTTTTTGTTCTCTCATATATATCATATGTTGCTGCCTCATTAAAAAAACTGTCTTTTCAATTTTATTGTATATATTTATATATAAATATAGTTAATGTCATGTATGACTCAGACATTCATGAAAAGTCATGAAGTCATGAGTCATGGATGAATGAGTCAGCTGGACTCCTGTTTATTTTGAATGTTTACCAAGCTAGTGAGGCTATTGGTTTATTTACAGTTGTTGCACTGATGCACAATTATTTAATAAATAATTCACTACATTTGTGCTTGTTTGTTATTTTGTTTTACAAAGTTAGGAAAGTAATGTTTAAGTCGAGCCTGATGCCTTGCACAAAAGAATGATCTCAGTTTCTTCCACACATTGAGGCATACAATTTATTAGGTAATTTAGCACATATGAATCCCAGGTATCGGAATCGGAAGCGAAAAAGGCGGATCGGAGCATCCCTAAAACTGACATGTAGTTCAATAATTGCACTCCCAGAGCAACCTGCAGTTAAGTACTATGCTTTGAGGTAAGATGGTGACAGAGATAAAGGACGATTTTGTAACCAGGCAACCAAGTATTCCTCGTCCACCACTTGGAGTCCAACCTGCAGCCACTTTGTCTTGTCTCCCATCATCTCCAATTCCAACAATCTCTGCCAGACAAAGTTTACTTGTTTACTTCCTCCCAGACTGCACCAGCAAAAACAGCTCCACACATGTAGTCCCTCAAGGCCTGTCCGCCATATAGGAGGTCTGCAATCTGCTGTGTTTGTGTGGGAAGAGAGTGAGAGAGCAAGGTGTATCTCTTGAGCAGCTGGTGTGAGTAATACGGTGCCACTCTGGACCCCGAGCATTTAATGAGAGTAATCGCGGGTACACGCACAAAGACAGAGTGGCAGCATAGATTACGTGGTAAATCTAAGGGATAATGAAGAATCCTGGGACTCGACGTAGGCCGTGTAATAAATTTGCAGCTGTAAGAACCCACAATTACCTCTGTCACAGGCTGCTGTTTTGCAGCAGAAAGGCAGGAGATGCATTTCTCCTCAACGCCATTAATGATTAAAGGCTTGTGGAATGGGTCATTAGGTTTCGGGTAAGTCAGATGCAACGCAAAGACGGTGGACAGCAACATTCTTGTAGCATTTGTAAAAGAGATCACTACACAAGCACACATTTTACATTTAATTGGACAACACTGTTTCCAGCTGCTGGGGTGAATATAAACGACCATGAAATTTCACAAGCAGAGAAAGTCAATTTTACTGATTTAGCTTTAGAAACAAATTTTAGACAAAAGTGAGAATATGATGAGAATATAAATCTTTTGACTTCAGTGTCTGTGGAGTGTAAAAAATTTATGCTTTTGTAGAGCTTATGAAATTAAGTAAACCGTATTTTAAATGGTAAGAATAATATTACTATTTTTACTGTATTGTTGATCAAATAAACATTAAAAAATGGAAACTATTTCATATCTTCTAAGGTGGTTCTTGTGTCTTTGTGTTTCCTGCTACAGCTGTGGACGGTTTTTACTGCTTGTGTAACCCTGGTTATGCTGGAATGAGATGTGAGCAGGACATCAATGACTGTGTTAGCAACATGTGTGAAAACAACTCGACTTGTGTGGACCTCCATCTGGTAAGGACAATTAATCTTCAACTAACTGTTAGTTTCCATATACAGCTCTTAATGAAAGAACAACAGCAGTTCTTAGAATAATACATATGGGAACTAAGTATAATGACCACTAAAGCACTGTAACATCTGTCGTTAAATGATTATTGTTCTCCGTGCAAAGCAATTAATAATATTTAAATCATTCCTTGGCCCACCTGAGAAATTACGTATCTGGCATAGTACAAATAACATATTGGCCTATTGTAACCATGCTGTTTTTCTCCACAAACCTCTACAATTAATTCACACTGTCTTTTTTTAATAATTCCATATTTTTAATCATTTAAAATATACAAACCCGATTCCAAAAAAGTTGGGACACTGTACAAATTGTGAATAAAAAAGGAATGCAATAATTTACAAATCTCATAAACTTATATTTTATTCACAATAGAATATAGATAACATATCAAATGTTGAAAGTGAGACATTTTGAAATGTCATGCCAAATATTGGCTCATTTTGGATTTCATGAGAGCTACACATTCCAAAAAAGTTGGGACAGGTAGCAATAAGAGGCCGGAAAAGTTAAATGTACATATAAGGAACAGCTGGAGGACCAATTTGCAACTTATTAGGTCAATTGGCAACATGAATGGGTATAAAAAGAGCCTCTCAGAGTGGCAGTGTCTCTCAGAAGTCAAGATGGGCAGAGGATCACCAATTCCCCCAATGCTGCGGCAAAAAATAGTGTAGCAATATCAGAAAGGAGTTTCTCAGAGAAAAATTGCAAAGAGTTTGAAGTTATCATCATCTACAGTGCATAATATCTTTCAAAGATTCAGAGAATCTGGAACAATCTCTGTGCGTAAGGGTCAAGGCCGGAAAACCATACTGGATGCCGTGATTTTCGGGCCCTTAGACGGCACTGCATCACATACAGGAATGCTACTGTAATGGAAATCACAACATGGGCTCAGGAATACTTCCAGAAAACATTGTCGGTGAACACAATCCACCGTGCCATTCGCCGTTGCCGGCTAAAACTCTATAGGTCAAAAAAGAAGCCATATCTAAAAATGATCCAGAAGCGCAGGTGTTTTCTCTGGGCCAAGGCTCATTTAAAATGGACTGTGGCAAAGTGGAAAACTGTTCTGTGGTCAGACGAATCAAAATTTGAAGTTCTTTTTGGAAAACTGGGACGCCATGTCATCCGGACTAAAGAGGACAAGGACAACCCAAGTTGTTATCAGCGCTCAATTCAGAAGCCTGTAGCTCTAATGGTATGGGGTTGCATGAGTGTGAGTGGCATGGGCAGCTTACACATCTGGAAAGGCACCATCAATGCTGAAAGGTATATCCAAGTTCTAGAACAACATATGCTCCCATCCAGATGTCGTCTCTTTCAGGGAAGACCTTGCATTTTCCAACATGACAATGCCAGACCACATACTGCATCAATTACAACATCATGGCTGCGTAGAAGAAGGATCCGGGTACTGAAATGGCCAGCCTGCAGTTCAGATCTTTCACCCATAGAAAACATTTGGCGCATCATAAAGAGGAAGTTGCGACAAAGAAGACCTAAGACAGTTGAGCAACTAGAAGCCTGTATTAGACAAGAATGGGACAACATTCCTATTCCTAAACTTGAGCAACTTGTCTCCTCAGTCCCCAGAGGTTGCAGACTGTTATTAAAAGGAGAGGGGATGCCACACAGTGGTAAACTTTTTTGAGATGTGTTGATGCCATGAAATTTAAAATCAACTTATTTTTCCCTTAAAATTATACATTTTCTCAGTTTAAACATTTGATATGTCATTTATGTTGTATTCTGAATAAAATATTGAAATTTGAAACTTCCACATCATTGCATTCTGTTTTTATTCACAATTTGTACAGTGTCCCAACTTTTTTGGAATCGGGTTTGTACTATTAAACAAATTCTGTTTGCATTTAATTTTAGTCTTAGGTATATTATGTGTTTTTGTTTTGTTTACTGAATTCCTTTTAGACTTCTTTCTTATTGCTGTTTTGCATACTGAATTGTGTTTTGGTCTTTTCTTTCTGGCATCTACAGTGCTGAGTGCAACAGTCGGGGTCTGAAAGTAAAAATCCTATTAATTTTCTCCATAGGGGAATAGATTTTTAAAGATAACCTTCAACTTATTTTTATTTTATTTTTTAATAATCATTTAACAGTGAATTCCTGGTGGAAAAACTACATTAGCCATGATTCTGCTTAGAAATCCTATCTGATCTGACCAATCAGAGAAGCGAGACAAGCAAATTGCACCAAAATAATTATTTTGTGCCTGTCCACTCCCTTGTATCACTGAGAATACATACAGTAATAGAGTCAGTCTCCCTACACTCTCAATCAGCAATAACAGCTTTAAATCATTAGTTTTATATTTATCTTGCACTTTTAAAGGGGTTATAAACATCAAAAAACTTCCTGATTTAGAGGTAATAAGCAATTTTCTATCAAGTTTTTGACCCTCTCTTTCAAACACTCCGTCTTGATGAACATGCCATATTCAAGACTTGGAAGTAAATGCCCACTGCTTTGATTGAGTAACAATTTTGTATATTAAAATAATTTTTAGCATCCCCACCATTACACATGTGGAATTGTTTTGAATGTATCTTCTCGATACACAGTTGAAACATTTGCCAACAATGTAAAACATTTATGCATATTACACATATCACAGGTCTTTGGAGTTAAAGGTGCAATAGGTGATCAAATGCTAACTTTAGCCTGCTAGCATTGAAAGCATATGATTCCACCCTCCATTTCCTGTATCTGTATCAGACAAAGCTACAGTGACGCATGGTAAAAACAATGTTGCTCACTTCTGTGTGTTGCGACAATACAGTCGGATTCAATATAGTCGGCACTGCATCATCTTTTATTTTCATTCTCTCTGAAAAGCCTACGGTGAACTGTGTCTTGTTTGAAAACAAATCCACAGTAAAATGAAGCAAATAAATTATCATTGTCTTACTGATGCAATCTGACTGGAACATAGTTTTTTTTCTGTTGTTGTTGTTTTTTTTGGTTTGTTTTTTGTTTTAAATGGAAATAAAGCACATCCATGATTTTTTTTTACGTTTTTTAATGTAATCGGTGGGCGGGGCTATAGAGGCAATGATGTAAAAGTAGGCGTTGATCTTCTGCAGAGGCAGTCTTTCATTGCACTATGACATAATGCGACAAAATCCGAAACGAGTAGTTTTGGAAGCTTGGTTTCAATAAAAGCTGTTTTTGGACTAACAATGAAGTTGAGTTCTGAAACTTACTGGATATTTTTTTTTTTTTTTTTTTTTTTTTTNTTTTGTTCAGTGACCTCTTATATGTCAATTCATGACCCGTTTAATTTGATTGTCATTCACAATGCTTCATGGTATTGTAGTTCTTTCCATCATTAAAGCAATCAAGTAGGTATTGTACCTTTGTGCTTTTGTCTAATTTTCAAATACATTTTTACTTTAAAATCAAAGTTTTTAATGGTTGGTTCATGTAATATGTTGCTATAAGAACAATGGATCTCATTCACTAATGTAAGTCCACTGGAGGTGAGCGTTGAGAACCCATGTGCAGTTTATTGAAGCAAAGTGACATTAAGTATAATCCAAAACAGGCTTGACTTGACACAAGACTTGACACAAGACAGAGGTAACAGGGAACAAAGCTAGACAAGAGAACAATGAAACATGAGGGCTATAGAGGGTATGCACGTGATGTCACAGTCGACCATTACGACTGGGGTTACGCCCGCTAAGTGGCAAAAGACTGAGCGGCAGCATTGGTTTTCAGCGTGAATGTCGCGAAAAACACAAAACACATCCAAAAGGGGAAAGAGCTTTGTGATTGACCTAAACCTACCTATATTGTAGTTATATAAAATATTCACTGGCAGATTTGCTTTCTGTATTTCCCGCCGTCGAAATCAGGCACATATAAATGTCAGGAAACACGACTCCTGGCTGCATGTCAATATCCATGGATTAGGTTTATTTGACAAGTTGTAAGAAACACTTTCAATTCCAACCTTTAGTGTAATTCGTTTGTTTTACTCGCGTTTTCGCAGTATCCCCTATTAAATCCAGTCATGCAGCAGGTTCTTTTGCCACTCAGTCCAGCTGAGGGAGCGCGTTTTTGGCGGGAAAGTGACGTCGATGCATACCCTCTATATATACAAAGAGACTAATGACAAACAAGGAACACCTGTGAACAATCAAGAAAAAATTAACCAATCATAAAACAGAACTGATAACAACATGACTAGAACAACCAATGAGAACTGTTGCGTTCACGCCACCTCGTATTTACCGGAAGGTGTGTTCGACATCGGCTGCGGCTGGATGCAACCGATCGGCGAGAGTAGCCATGTGCAGGCGGGGAGGAGCTGAAAACGGAGACATGAAGTCGGACACTTTCTGCTTCTCGTAGTGACAGTCGCGCTGCGCTTGCATACTTTATCACAGCTGAAGTGAAATAAATGTAATATTTGACTAATACACTGATGTTTCAGAGACATTTTCATTCAATACTTTATGTACTGCTTACAGCGTCTGTTTTTACAAGAATAAAGTTCAACATAAACATATGTTATTTAAATAACAATGTAGTGGGGTCTTTGTTTTTTTATCCGTTTTATTTTGATAAACATGACACAATACAACATCGCGACTACATGAAAAGAGCTTAACTGTTATAAAAACAGATTTTTGAGCATTAGTGGAGCTGAAGGCGTGACAATCGCTCAAATCGCTCTCGCGGTACTTTGAAGCCATACGTCACAGTCACATGGCGTCGGCGCTGTCTCAAGTCGGACTAAATTTCTAACCGGCATGCACTGCTTCAAGTCAGTCGCCGATCGGTCTGTGCAGCGCTGCGTCAAGTCGAGCAAGCCTGGAATCTTGAGATGACAACACGTGACGTTATATTCGGCGCTGTTCACATCCTTGGACTGGGAATTATGCGTTTCCATGGCACCACTATCAACGCATATGAATCTACAACGGTCAGGTGGTACAGCGGCCACGTGGTACATCTGGGAGCTTTCAGAAAACTCCCAGCTTACAAGCTGTAATTACGAGCTCTACGAGGACGTGAACGCTTTTTACAAGCGAGAATCTCGTAACTACAGGAATTACGAGGCCGCGTGAACGCACCTATAACACATGAGACTGGGGAAGCACATGACATGATCACATGACAACAGGGAGCACATGGCAAACATAATAAACAAAGCAATGAAACAAAGCATGAACTTGAAAAATAAACCATGAAACGTAAACATTAAACATATCACCAAAACAAGACATTACAACTAAGCATGCGTACACACAAATGTGTGCGTGAAATGTGCGTAGGAAAGATTTTAAGATTCACCAAAACTTTTAAGACAAATCACGATTCACCAAAACTTTCGTACTAAATCGTTCTAAATTTACGACAAAATATAGGAACAACTGAAAGCGCTCGAATGCAAAAAACATAAAAGCACTACTCTGTACGGCCTTATAATCATGTTAAGAAGTTATATAAATATGAAATTTCATCCTAACAAGACTATAATTATATTTAAGTATGTTAAATTAATTGTATTATATAATCAATATAAAAATTATATAATACATTTATTAAATAATACAATTTAATCTTAAATACATTTCATTTTATACAGTGATCATGTTCAGCTGTGAAGTTTCTCTGAATGATGCTCATGAGAGGTCTGTAATCTGGGTCTGTATGAAAGGTGTTTATTGTGAGAACTGGTGAGAATGGCATGCTTGGCATTGCTTGAGGATCAGGCGAGAGCGCGTCTTTAAACAGCGGCATGTCTGCCGAGAGTGACGTAAGCCTGTATAGCCCTGGATACACTGCACGATTTTAGCAATCCTATAAGATCATTACTTTATCACACTGTGTAACATGGATCTACTAAACTTGGGTACGACATGCATGTAGACTGTACGATGATGAAACCTATTGACTATATAGCTTTCCTGTAGCTCAGTGGTTAGAGCATGGCACTAGCAATGCCAAGGTCATGGGTTCGATCCCAGGGATTGCACATACTCCGATACAAATGTATAGTATAATGCAATGTAAGTCGCTTTGGATAAAAGCGTCTGCCAAATGCATAAATGTAAATGTAAATGTTGGCTGCGATGCAAGTTTCTATAGAAGAATAAAACGTCATCAGCATGCGCTACTGGTAAACAAAACACTATGTTGAATCACACTTTGGCAGTTGTAGTTTTTATGTGTGCTGAAAATAAAAAGGAAGCAGCGAAAGAAGAAGGGAAAAGAGCTTGAGGTAAGCAGTTTTAAGTTTTAGCGCCATGTCGCGTTGATTTCATGTCGCATTTTTATTGGCTGGTCAGTAGACGTAGGTCGTAGCAGCAAACACATGCTGAATTTCTGACACTGTCAGAAAACTATCGTAGGCTATCTTTGGTCGCAAGTCTGGAAAAACGGCTGTCTTTGAACCTCTCTCACTGTTCGACATAGGACCACCACGATCCCAGAAATCGCCACGATTGTTTCACGATGGTAATCTTTCGTCTGGGACAGCCAAAAATCGTGCAGTGTATCCTGGGCTTTAGGAAAGCCCTTATATGGACACGGTTTGGGCGCGTTTTATGCAAATGACTAACCTCATGCACACGGTCCCTCATTTAGAATACTCCAAATTCACTAAAATAAGAACAAAGTTAACAACAAATTCATGTGCGTACGAACGTGTTGTGAATCATTAGAAGTTCTCCTGTGTGTACAAATACGAAATAATCCATGCAAATATTAGTGAATGAGACCCAATGAATGGAAAATGTTTTTCATGCACATCTTTTTTTCCCATTAATGTCCCTGGTCTTATTGTGAACAGTTCATCAGTGCATATTATAAGGAAAAAATATTTGTTTTCATAATGTTTCATCAGAGTACTTTATCCACATTTTCTATTTTACTGATATAACCACATTTCTGAGAAAAAGAAATATTATACGTCTAAATCTTTAATATTTTCACAGTCCAATCTTGATTTTAGTTGGTTATACATCACATTACTGAAGATGAATATGTAGTAAATCTCATTTCAAGTTGTCTTTCAAAAAAATTCTAACATATAACCTTGTGCAACATTATTTGCATCCTTTTTTGTTTATTACAGACACTGTCAAATCAGTCAGGACAAAAAATTTAGAGTCTTATTCTTTGAGTAGCAGTTTTGTTCTGTAGATTAAGCTTGTGTTACCTCACAATCTCTGAGAACAAAGAGAGGGGCAATGAGAGCAATCAGTGGCTCAGAAGCCTGTGCGACATGCAGTTGTTTGGCTCTGATCCCAAATCGGCTTTTCCTTCCCTCCAGCAAACCCACTCTAATACAGCCAGAAAGAGAGATACCAGCCTGTGCTCTCATTTCACACACTTCTGCCCCTCCCTAGCCTTTCTCTTCTTATTTATCTCACAGACTTTCTCTTCTTTTCCTCTATTTTTATTCCAGGAGCTCTCTGAACAGAACAGGAGGGCAAAAATAGTTTATCATTTATTCATGATGAATAATGCAGCCCTGGGACAGGGTTTCTGAATGGAGAATGCAATTGGGCTATTCATGGCATCCCTCGAAACCTAGAGGTGGGCGGTTTGTAGGCTGCTGTCCCATGGATAGAGATGCAGGCGGGGATATTAGCCCTCTTGCATGCTGGGTTAATTAATGATTTGAGTAGCTATTTTGCATTAGGATATGAGATCATCTCGGAGATGCATAGAGAGTAACCTTGACAAAAGATGATCCAATGTCTTGGCATTGACATTTCGAGAAAAACACATTTGATTTGACTAGCTTTTTGTGTTAAAGGGTTAGTTCACCCAAAATTGAAAATTATCCCATGATTTACTCACCCTCAAGCCATCCTAGGTGTATATGACTATCTTCTTTCAGATGAACACAATCAGAGTTATATTATATCCTGACTCTTCTAAGCTTTATAATGGTAGTAAATGGGGGGCGTGATTTTGAAGCCCCAAAAAATGCATCCATCCATCAAAAAAAAAAATCCATACAACTTCTGAAGTGAAGCAATGGGTTTTTGTGAGAAAAATATCCATATCTAAAACTTTATAAACTAAAATAACTAGCTTCCGACAGACAACCGTACGCATTCTGCACAAGTTGACTTGCGCCACAAGAGTTACCCCTGACGTGATGTATGACGTAGGATGTTGCAGTATCGAAAGCTTAGACACCTCTCGCTGTTCAAACAAATATGGCAAACTCAAGCTCCTCTTCTGTTATATCGAAATCCTCTGACATTTCTCTTTACAATTTCTGCTCCATCTTCTACATCATTCTTCCGCCGCAAATCGATGCATACGCCCGTCTGCCGGAAGCTAGTTATTATAGTTAAAAAAGTTATTCTTACAAAAAAACCCATCGCTTCACTTCAGAAGGCCTTTATTAACCCTCTGGAGCTGTATGGACCATTTTTATGATGGATTGATGCATTTTTTGGGGGCTTCAAAATCGCACCCTTCATTCATTACCATTATAAACCTTGGAGGACTAAGGATATTTTTAAATATAACTCAGATTGTGTTCATCAGAAAGAAGAAAGTCATATACACCTAGGATGGCTTGAGGGTGAGTAAATCGTGGGAAAATTTTCATTTTTGGGTGAACTATCCCTGTTCACAACATGCATTTCTTTCTTCTCGCTATCTGTGTTTCCACCCACTTATTTTATGCGAATTTGGGGATATTGCATAAAAAACGCTGGAATAGAAAAAGCCAAGATGCGCATAAATTCAAAAAATTTTAATATCCGATAAGAAGACATGCGCATGAACTACATTGGAATGCATTTATCAAATAAATCCCTCGATTCGCAACAAAAATGTCACGAGACTTTGCCTCAACGGATCATATGATTAGATAACCAGAATAAGCAGCGAATCAATTTCATCTCAAATGTTGGTTTTGTCATTCTGAAATAGCCTGAGCCAAAGTCTGTCATCAAAATAGTTACCCACTAGAAACTGTCCCACACGATTGTGTTCCCAAACAGCAGGCATCCACCTCCCAATGCAAGATGAGTTTATCGTGTTTCATCTGCACAGTCTAAGGTGCAAGTAATTTATAATGTATGAAAAAAAGATCCACAGTGGCTTCCCCGACTGCAGCAACTTCTATTTTTATTTCAGATATTTTGTGACAATTTCCTAGGAAGTGACAATTTTGTTCTCTTGAACAAAAGGTGGAAAAGGTGCCTTATTTGCAAATGGTTTATATGCGATTTTACAGTTTTGCATATCAGTTAAAATCTTAACTTTGGATGGAAACATAAACTGTAAAAAAAAAATCCGTAGTTTTTACAAAATAATTTTGGCAGCTGTGGTTGCCAGAATAATTTTGTAAAAAAAAATATAGAAAAAACTGTAAACACATTTACAGAACAAACTGTAAATTTTACAGTATAAAACTGTAATTTACAAACAAGAAAATTTGAATGTAAACCAGTAAATTCAACAATGCACACTACTACTAAAATCTGTTTTGAACCTTTAACATATGACAACCACCATAATAATGCAGATGGTAAAAGAGAAAGCCACATGAAGAATCAGAGTTCATCACAAGAAGCTTTTCCACGAGCTGAAGTATATACTAATATAAAGAAGGTGCACAGAGTCATTCATGCAAACACAAAACACCATCATGATAACCCACAACACTTACACAATGCAATAAACATTCATTAAACAACAGAAGATGTAACATAAAACCCTAATGTACATAACTGATAACACAAAAACTATTAAGAAACATGATTATTTAAACAAAATACTTTCAAATGTGGAGTGTCACACAGGGAATTGTGGGAATATCAGTTTACAGTTTTCGACTGTAAATTATACGTTGATTTGTTCTTTTTTACTTCTAAAAATTTTTCCTGTGAAAAAACATAAAATGTCTGGTAAGAGCTTTTACAGTTTTTCCCTGTATATAGTACAGGAACTTACTGTTTACCTATTTACATTTTTTCTGTAGCGTTTTTACAACATTTTACCATTCAAATCACATTCATTTTTTACAGTGTAAGCTTGTAAGTTCATGCAAGGCTTATGAGGTGACTGCAGTCATCATGACAATGCATTCAAAGCCACGTCACACTCAAAAGTAAATATTTGATCTTGCATACAAATACAGTATAAAAGAAGAGATTTAAAAGAAATATGGAGCAACTGTCATCTGGCATGTTTACAGCCTGCAATAAAGTTTTAGAATGGCATCAATGTGTTAATAGCCTCTATGCTCAATGGTAGGGTCAACGCATGAGCGCTTCAAAAGATTGTTCTACTGTCACAGGTTTGAAATCACTGATTAGGAAACGGTTTAGCCACCATGTAATTGAGCTCTTAAATTCCACGTTTCCACATGCCGATTATATAGCAGAGGACGTGGGATGGGGAGAAGGTGGCTGCAGAAAGTCACATGGGAGTGCATTACTTCCATACAGTCAGTAAATTAGATTGACCTTTCTTTCTCTGTGTGAAAATGCGGATTCTGTCATGCTGGTTTGCCAACAGGAGTCTCCACCTGCCCAATATGTGGGTCTCTGGAAGGACAAACATGATAGACAACAGAGCTAGGACACGCTTATCTGATGCAAATCATCTTGCTTTGAATATTTGTGAACTCGTTAAATTGATTGAATTCAGAGGCATGTGGAGAGCAGTGTTGACGTGGGGACATTTTTCAAAGTATTCTGCAGCTTTTATGGTTCCACTCTATGGTGGTCTTTCTATAATAAAAACAGCTTCTTTGCAAAGTTTTCACAGTGCAATGAACTCTTACTGTATCTCCGATCAAGGACAATTCGATTCGTTTAACATTCGTGTACAAAGAGTCTATTCAGTTTTTGGTAATATGTCAAATATGAATTTTGCAGACACTTCCCCCCCAATTTACATTTTATCGGTACACATGATCCCTGGCAATCAAATCCATTATCATGGTATCAGTGGAGCTTGAGGACATCTTGAGACATTAGATCATTCCTCACTCTTTTCACTTCACAACCTCAACACAACACTCTGTTTTATATCACCATAGCACCTTTTTTTCTGAACTTGTCTTTGTTGAAAGGGCTGTTGCAACATTCCCCTTGAGCATAATGGTGCTATGAAGTGTGTGTAATGGCCCGATGTCCTCTGTGTTCTCTTAAGACATAACAAATCACTCCATTTGTAGACCTCAATCCTCATCTCCTCTGCTCATCTATTTGCTGTATTCTCTCCATCTTTTTTAAATTGTCAAATCCACTGATGTAGCATCTTCCTTAACCCTAGAACATTGGCAATCCAATTTTCTCCTATATTTTTCATGTATTGTGGACTTTTACAGGAGTTGCTGCAGTTAAGATGTACCTGCTCGTATGAAATGCAGCTGTTAGCTGTTGTTTAGTTATAGTAATAGTTTTAGTATACATTATTTTCATTTTATATTTATTTATTGTTTATTGTGATTATCAGTTTGCACTACAGTATATAATTTCATAAACAATATAGATTCTATGATAGCAAGTTGCAATAAAACATGACCAAAATAAGCACTTTTAGCAAATAGCAAATAACACATAATGCTGTTTTGTGTGTAGTTGTATGTGTAGTTTGTTTTAAAGTTGTTGTTCAAATAAGTTTTAAATGCGTCTTCATAATCATTTTCAGCGATTATGTTTTGTTTGCTGTCTTCCCAGCATGTGCTGGAGCATTAAAATTAATATGGTTCTAACCTTTGACTTATTGCCAACAACTGTTGTTGTTATTTTTGTCACGTTCAGTAATAGTTTAAGAGGGTGGTTGATTATGATTTCACTTTTTTAACTTTAGTTAGTGTTTAATGTTGCTGTTAGAGCATAAACAACATCTGCAAAGTTACGACGCTCAAAGTTGAATGCAAAGTGAGATATTTTAAAGAATTCTCTGTTTACGGACTACAACAAACGGCTGGACTACAACAAGCTTCTTCTCGGGTTGGTGACATCACTAACCCTAAAATTTACATAAACCCCGCCCCCGAGAACACGTAACAAAGGGTTGAGGCCATGTTATTGCAATACAGTACGAAACAAAAATGCAATAGCATGTCATAAGCAACATGACAACATAAGTAATGACCTTATAAACTATACCTGTTCTATCTTCATGCAGCATATATTCTCTGGCTCTGTAGGATCTTACAACAGTTCCCACACGAGCAATTTATAGATTATCATGACAGAATATGCTAATCAATGACTTTAAGATAGTTAACTCCACATCAGCCGCATAAATTCATCAACTAACCGTTCAGAAGCGTCCTGTTGCATTCTACATGTGTTCACTTCTTCCTGAGTCTCTCCATCATTGTCCGACTCCGGTTTGAACATTTTGAGTGAGTCTGCGTGAGGTAATCGGCGTTGCTAACACAAGCTCTTGAAACTCCGCCCTCTTCTTGAGAGCAGCAGCTCATTTGCATTTAAAGGGACACACATAAACAGAGCGTTTTTGCTCACCCTCAAAAAGTAAAAAAATTTAACATGCTGTAAAAAAATTATCTGTGGGGTATTTTGAGCTAAAACTTCACATACACACTCTAGGGACATCAGAGACTTATTTTACATCTTGTTAAAGTGGCATTATATGACCCCTTTAAGATAACAATAATAATGTAAAGCTATTTTATATTTTTATAAGTTAAGTGACTACTTCAGAAATCATCTTGGAGTTACTTATTGTTACAATTACTGATTGTTATTTTGTAATATTTAGCAGGTGGTTCCTTTGAATTCCCATGAACTCAACAGTTTTATTTTTCAAATGTAAGCAAATTTAAAATGCACATGCTATTAATAAGATATGAAGAGATTAGAATGTTTATTTTTTTAATGTAGTCTTTCAGAGCAGCAATTTACTGCACTATTACGCAGTAATTCATCGCACATACTGTACAGCAGATGAGAGACGTTTCCAAGCAACTCATTCTGTCGCAATTATCTCATTCCAAAAAGAAGTTTTCTTGTGCAACTTCATGTGGAGACAGGAGCAAGCTTTCGAAATCCCTCTCACAGATTGCGATTTACTTCCTGGCAGTGTTTATGTAGTTATTTATTTACTTCTGTTAAAATAAAAATACCCCGCATAACCCCGGGTTTCTCGGGAGAGCCACAATCCCAACTGATGATTTAGCAGCCTAAATAAGATTATACTATCCTTAGCCAGGGGTGAAAAACAGAAGTCTTTGGAGGCATCTGATCTATCACACCATGTCTGCATTGCTTCTTCTGTCTCATGAATAAGGCCTGCGGTGTTCAAATTACATTAGGCAGAGCTTAACACTGTGTCTGCGTCTGGATGAAGCACAGATTAGCATGCACTCCAGGATCAACCCTCAGGGCAGCCATGATGAAGAACTCTAACCATGCCTTAACTGTGCAAACCTGCACTCATTTCCATTGCATGGGATGAGACCGAATAAACCTTTGCCGTGCATAATAACAGACAACAAACCACCCGCAGTGATTAATTTTCATAATGAAAACTTTAATGACAAAGTGGAGGGGAGAGACGTTCGTAAACTCACCAAGACGGAAAGGCTAGCACGTCTGAAGAAAAAAGAATAAAATGCATTTACAGTTGTATCTTCTGCTTGAGCACTAAGTAGAGAGCATGCATTCATCCACTTCAAGTGCTGTTTATTTCGGAGCATGGGGTGTAATTCTGAATGTTTCTCTTTGAAATGTGTGGTTCATGCAGATTTCTTTAGTAATTTATGCCAAAATTAATAGTTTGCATGCCTTTAAAGGCATGCCTGAATATCTGATGCGCAGTGGTGGGTGGTTGTGAGAGTGCATTTGCATAGCAATGGTTGCTCTTCCGTAAAGATAACAACTTTGAAAACCGTGCTAAATACATTTGGAGTTAATAGTAGGTGGGCTGAGAGTTGAAGCCGCCCACAGATTTGCCTCAGTACAAATTATAATACACCTTAACTACACAATATGCCTTGTGTATGCATTTATTCAGAGGAAGAAATGGATTGGAAGGTCCACAATATATTAATCCCCACAGAGAAAGTTAGTACAAAACACTTCACGTATAGAAACATGCACATATATATATATATATATATATATACATATTTCTATACACATATTTCAAAAGTTTGGGGTTGGTAATATTATTTTATGATTTGTCTCTTATGCTCACCAATGCTGAATTTATTTAATAAAAAAATAGGGTAATATTGTAAAAACAAAAACAAATGTTAGTCTTATAGTTTAAAATAATTTTCTATTTTAATATATTTTAAAATGTAATTTATTCCTGTGATGGCAAAGCTGAATTTTCAGCATCATTACTCCAGTCTTCAGTGTCACATGATCCTTCAGAAATCATTCTAATATGCTGATTTGCTGCTCAAGAAACATTTCTTACTATTATCAATATTGAAAACAGTTGTGCTGCTTAATATTTTTGTGGTACATTTCTTTCAGGATTCTTTTATTTAATAAAATGTTTTAAAGAACAGCATTTATTTGAAATGGATATCTTTTGTAGCATTATTAATGTCTTCAGTGACACTTTTGATAAATTTATTGCATCCTTGCTGAATATATAAAAAAAGAAATCTTACTGACCCTGAACATTTGAATGGTACTGTACAGTATATACCATATTTGTGGTTGTACATTTTCATACTAGCCAAGTATTTTTGGCGTCTCATACATATTATCACGAGTTGTCATAAAGCAATAATAAAAATGAAAATTTTAAAATATCCTTAACAGCACAGTGCTTTGCTAGCATCTGTTACTCTGTTAATTTACAATGAATGTTTTAATGAAGACATTTTCAGGTGAACCGTGTGATCGGTGCCAGAATATGCTGTATTTATCTAGGTCAAGGCAAGGGTTAGATGAAAGAGTTATACCGCTGTCTAATATCTTTTCAATGGCTGTCTTCATTTGCATTTCAGAGTTACAACTGCCTCTGTCCACCCGGCTGGGAGGGGGAGTTCTGTCAGTGGGAGACAGATGAATGTTCTTCAAACCCCTGTAAAAACAACGGCACCTGTACAGACCTCCTCAACGCTTACAGGTGGGTTGCAAAAACACAGCTTGATGGAGCAAACACAATCTGGATGAATAGACAGGCTAGAGATGTGTCACATGGTCGACTAGTTGTCCAACAATCTACATGTTGATTAATGAGGTTGTCCAGTTTATGTACAGTCAAACCAAAATATATTCAGACACCATGAACATTTCATTTATTATTACAGTTTATTCACTATAGTTTAAAAAAATGGTAATAAAATATGACAAAAATTAAGTCAGATAACATTTAAGCAAAACATGGTCAGGTCAAAGTGTCTGAATAATTTTTGGTCCCAAATTTTTATAAATTTTACTGGTAGTCCACTGTATGAAGAAGTTTTGGGGATAATATGTCACAGTTTACTTTATTTTGCTATCCTCACTTACATAAATGAACTATAGTGTCCTGCACCCACTAGTAAGTTTTTTTTTTTTTTTTTTATTATATCTAGTGTCTGAATAATTTTTGGTTTGACTGTAGATTTTGTTTATTTATTTAATGGCTAAAAACACATCTCTTCCCTTTACTTGTTGATGCTGACTCTTTAAAAAAAAAAAAAAAATTCTTCAATTCACTTTAACCATTTTCTAAATCCCTACCTGTTCTAGCCTGTACTACTCAAGACAATGTTTAAAACCTTGTACTGTATGGTTAACACTTCTTATGTTATTCCCTTATTAAGATGAATTGCTTAAAAGTTCTTTTACATAGTGTTTTTCTTTAAGTTTTTTAAGACTTATATCTCTAGGTTTCCAATTTTAATTTGGAATGTTTAAGGAAGATTTAACCTCCAAACTGAGGTGCCAAAAGAGTGTAACGTGAAACGATACGGATATGGAATGCCCAGACATACAACCAATAAGAGAATGAACAATCCTTGCCTGATTAAATATTCATGTGCTTTCTACATCACAGTCCAAATAAGAATGTTGTTTGTCCAGTCTATGTTACTGACCTCATAAATATGTAAATAGGAATGTTAACCATAAATATGCAGTGTGAAATCATGAAACTTGACAACCTAGGATTAATCAACACTCAACTTGGGTTAAGAATGACCCTGGGTTAACAATTTAATGTGTGAAAAGCCAGTTTAAATAAATGAAAGAATTTTGAGGCCTTTAGTCCATAC
Source organism: Anabarilius grahami (assembly GCA_003731715.1). Taxonomy (NCBI): domain Eukaryota; kingdom Metazoa; phylum Chordata; class Actinopteri; order Cypriniformes; family Xenocyprididae; genus Anabarilius; species Anabarilius grahami. The sequence continues at coordinate 883,519 of RJVU01042612.1, read as the reverse complement.
ATGTGTCAACTTTGAGGTAATCTCCTAAATGTTGACATTGAAATTCAATTTTAACAGAGATATGCAGTTAAAATTACAATCTTTTTCTTCCATTAAATATAGTGTATTTTTGTGCTTGAAATATAGTCAAATTAACAGTAGTTCAAAATTTAAAAATGTGTTCTGCATTCTGACTAATTCCAGTAGTGTCTTATTTTTAAAAGCAAGACTTATTTTTACATTTGTCCATTCGTCCAATCTGATAGTTGTTCAGGCAACCCACTGACTAGTTGATTTTAAAAATGTCGTTTTGCACCCTAGAAAAAACAATATAAAACGCAGCACTGAGTCACCTATTTTCTTGTCACATAGAAACAGATTGTGCTCTTACAAATGTGAGAGATAATGAATTGCAGATGGCAGGTAAAACAAATGAATCAATCAATGGAGCACAGCAGGAGGAGGTTTCTCTCAATCGGTGACTCTCTTGAGAAAAAAGCTGCTGCTTCTGTTTCACTAATGCGCCCTCTTGCTAAGGGCAGCAGAGGGAGGAGAGAGAGAGAGACGGAGGGAAGAAAATAGACTGAAAGGAAAGAGCGAGAGAATAGAGGATGTGTTTAAGACAGGGATTGGCAGCATGGCTGTAAGATCACTGCCACCAAGTGGAATGCAGATACCTCCGGCACTCTCTGGGATTCACTCTGGTAAATATAATCCCAGCTCACTGCTCTAACCTCCCAGTGTCCTACTTCCAGCTGTCTGGGATTTAATGCTTCTCGGACCAATAGTGCAATTAACCTATAAATCCCCTCAGCTGTCCAGAAATCTCCTGACAGTGATTCCGTTTTGACTATGAATCCCAAAACGAAGTAAAACAATGTTGTTTTCTTATATTTTGTGTCAGTTATATACTGTATCTCGTGGGCTGCCGTGTTTCGATTATGATGAGGATAAAAGAAGATTTAAAATATATACCCTCTATGATTTACATTTGCATTTCTATCATATATATGCCATTTTTGACTCATTGTTCATTTTATTTTAATAACACCTGTAGGAATAGCATGTCTGGCCTCTTTAAAATAGCCATTGTGTGGGTTTTTTCCCCCTGAAATTAAGTAGAAGGTTTAATTTATAAGAGTTTAGTTCATGGCACACATTGTAATCCTGGTCTAAAATGAACAAAAAGGGATTTTCAGAGACGTATGACATTCATTAGTGAAAAGCACCACAGGGCTAAGCCAAATCGGAGTCTGCCCCTGGGGGAATTTGCTTTTATGCTACAAGGTCACTGTGTGCCAGGACTGTCAGTCTGTCTTTACATGAATGAATATTTTAATAGTACAATATCATTTTCCTCAGTAATTTCACACAATGGAATTCCAAAGGATTTCAAGACGCTATTCTTGTGTCTTAAAGAGATGGTCCACCAGAAAATTAAAAATCTGTCATCACTGTCTCATGTTCTTCCAAAGCTGTATGAATTTGTCTTCCATGAAACCTAAAGGGTTTCAGCTTACAATGTACGTTTACACGACAACGATGTACTAAAAACAGAAAAGTTTTTCCTTTGCGTTTTTCACATAAAAACAACATTGTCAAAACGATCCCCGTTCACACAGATCCGTGAAAACGACTAAAACACTGTATTATGCATGCCAGGCCAGTATTGGCGATGTCACTTTGTAAAGAAACATTACGCACCAGACCTGACCTATAGAAAGCAGCACAGTTTAGTCACCTATTCTCTCGTCACATAGAGACAGACTGCGCTCTCACAAATGTGAGTGATAATAAATTGCAGATGGCAGGTAAAACAAATGAATCAATCAAAGGAATCAATTAAACACTACGCACCTGACATCACAGTTTTCACAAATTTGCATTTTTATAGTTTATACAGAGAAGATATTATAAGCATGGTCTTTATAGAAAGTGTTACCATAATATTAAAAGCAGTACTTTAGACATTTAACATGTGAAAAATCAGTCAAAACATAGTTGACAATGTCACCAATTTGCCTCATAAATTTAAATGTCAGGCCTTGTCTGGCCAACCAAACGTTTTGTTTGTTTGTTTCTTGATCAGCTTAACCTCACATTTTAATATTTATTTGAAATAAAATTACAAAAAATATTGCAATCCATAACAATGTACTCAACATAGTTGATGGGTAATTAATATATTGGAGATAAAATATAAAAAAATAAAATAAATAAGAGGATATTTACCATAATGTGTTCAAAATATCCACAACAGAACAAAATGGCATCAAATGATGCTGATCAAATGGTTTTAGGATAAACCATTTTTTAGTTTTCGGAGTTAGTAACATGGGTTCTCTCATGGGACATAAAATATTTTCTTATTTGAAAGAAAATTAAATTTAAACTCATTCTATTTTTCTAAGGTATTTAGATTGTAGAAATAAATGTAATATTAGATAATCTTGACTTTATATATATTTATTATTTTGAACTCAAGACCCACTCATTTCAAAAAGCGCACACTGCAAAAACTGTAATGGCACATAAAAGCAATTTCAAGCAAACTGAAAAACAGGGTGCATAAAATATCGGTGTGGGATTATAGTATGCATTGTCTTAATGGATAAAATATATTTTTTAATAAAATTGTTAGAAAAATATAATTAATAAAAATAAAATTTACCCTAAATTATAGAATGACCATAATAATGGTTTCTCGGAAATGTTTCTTGAGCAGCAAATCAGCATATTATTGTAGCGGGGGTTCGAGGGCAGAAAGGATTTTTACTTTAAATACAATGGGAAACTAACAAGATATCAGTCTCACTCCGACTACACCACTTTGGGAGTTTCACCCAAAGAATTAGAATAGATTATCTACAGTGGCATACACAGATTCGTGTCACCAATTAGAGTAAGAGACATGGGTAACAATACAAAAATTCTCTTTATTGACCAATCTTCGTTAAAAACAATATTAAAATAAATAATGAAACATTTGTTCCAGCCAAACGGGCCACTAAGGGTTTTTAGAACAAGTCGAAGGCCAGGGACTAGAGCTTACCAGTAAGAAAGAAGCAGGTAATCAGACCACACCACTTGTAGGTGAATCACTGCACTTCACTGTGTACACATGCACGCACACACACACACACACACAAACAAATATTAAGACAAATCACAGCACACGGTGAGGTGGTCACTGCACACTTGTGAGGAAGATACCACCACCTAAAAAACAGTCCTCTGCCCCTGGTGCTCAGGCCCTGCCGAGACAAGGATGATATTTATCAAATAAGCAGTCACTTTGGAAACTGGGTGGTTCAATCAGCTCAATCAGCCAGTCAAAAAAATAATAAGCAAATAAATCGAATTTTGCAACCAATGAATCAACAAACAAATAATTGCTTGAAACAAAACCACAATTCCAACAAAATACAAAAAAAAGAATCAAAAGGAAACAGAATACAGACTTTATAAACAAATGATATAAATCACAAGTCAAATCTAATGCCACTGGAGAGAGGGCAAATAGAATAAGAAAATCACAAAAATATAATCAAAATTGAAAGGAAAACAAAACAAACAATTCAAACTCCAGAAACAATACAGAATTCTAATGCATCTGAAGGAAGCAGCAGAAACAAACTAAAGAAAAATCACAAAAATATTATTAGAATTGAAAACAAAAACAATTCAAACTTCAGAAACAAAAATAAAAATATTGATACAACTGAAAAGAGCAGACAAAACTATATAAAGCAGCCAAGGAAGAAAAATTTACAAAAATTAAAGCTGCAAGCAGCATTTACTGGGGTTCAAGCACTTTAAGGCCTTTAAGCACAATATGCATAAAAAGATATTAAGTTTTATTAAGCAAGTATGAAACAACTTATGATATATGCCAAAACATACACAGAGACAGAAAATATTCAGTATTTGAAATACATGATGGGTAAAGATGTTTTCTGCAAATCTCAGTAAAACATCCTTTTCAGGTTTCATTTTACTCATAATGTGGCACAACTGTTACAACTAAGATTCTAATGGAAATGTAGTGATGAATTTTGACAAAAAAGTGATAGTATATGTTAAAATTGTGATTTTATTAAGTCTAAATATGAATTATAGAATAATATTAGTGAGGAGTATGACAAAATTGCTATTTTAAACAGTAGGTGGCAGCAGAAGACCTATTATTGGCTCACTTTCATTAACTTTCATTTTAAAAGTGTCTGTTTTGTGTTAAGTTTATTTTCCATGTTAACGCCATTAATTAAACATGCTTACACACATTTTGTCGCAGATATGGATATTTGAAATCAGTAAGGAGGCAAGAAAATGCTTATTCCAGGTTTCCCCTTTAAAAATCATCATTTTCAGGTCTCAATGTAATTGTAATGTTATATTATTGCAAAAACATACATCAAATGAACAAATGAAATGGTAAACATTGACAAAATGTGAATTGTAATGTTATTTGAAGGATATATACGTTTAAAAGGAATTTAAAATGGCGAAACCTTGAAACCTTGAGCTATATTAGTGGCCTTTTGCTGCCATCTGGTGGCACCAAATGACAGTATCAGGCAATTCACTACAGAAAAATATGGTTTTAAAGGTTTTGACAGGTATAGCGCCACCTTTTGCCCAATCTCCACCACTTTTTTTGAGTGTGTCCATACATATGTGTGCCAATTTTGGTGAAAATATCTCATTTCGTTTTGAAGTTATAGACACTTATATATAAGACAGCATAAAATGACCCATGAAAGACTTTGATTGGATTTTTTTGCCACTTCCTATCAAAATTTGATGTTTAGTTAATCAACTTAGAAACAAAAATAAAAATATTGTCTCCTACTTTGGTTTCGTTTCGATCGGACTAACGGTTTCGAAGATATTCGCAAAAGTTTTTTAAGCGCTAAATCACATCGTAGCACAAACCATAAGGTGAAACCTACCATGTTTGGTATCGTTGGACTCGGCAAGGATTCAGGAGTCTAAGAACGTGACTCCTGTGAAAATAAGTCGACCACAACCAAAGTTATATATATTTTCATCTAAAAACATATGTTTTTAAAAGTTTTCACAATCATAGCGCCACCTATGGTCCAATCTACACAAAAATTGGCGTGCTTCTTTAGATTCATATGCTGATTGTGCACCAATTTTTGTGAAGTTCTGAGTTTTTGTTTAGGTTTTATAGGCTTTTGGGTGTATTTATTTTGGGTTTATGCCCACTTTCTAAATGGCCCTGTTATAGCGACCCAAAGGGCAAAGTTAAACTTTTTTTTGATAATTATTGACCTAGAGAGTCCAGAGAATTGTCCTGAACTGGTTTCGTTCCGATCAGGCGAAAAACCTAGGACTAGTTCACAAAAGTAGGTTTTTCACATATAGTGGCATGCGAAAGTTTGGGAACCCCTTGCAGAATCTGTGAAAATGTGAATAATTTTAACAAAATAATAGAGATCATACAAAATGCATGTTATTTGGTACTATCCTGAGTAAGATATTTTACATAAAAGATGTTTACATATAATCCACAAGACAAAACTGAGCTCTGTTCTTCCGAAAAATCCTCCAGGGCCTGCAGGTTCTTCAGTTTGAGGATTTTTTGCATATTTGAACCCTTTCCAGCAGTGACTGTATGATTTTGAGATTCATCTTTTCACACTGAGGACAATTGATGGACTCAAACACAACTATTAAAAAAGGTTCAAACATTCACTGATGCTCCAGAAGGAAACACGGTGCATTAAGAGTCAGGAGGTGAAACTACCTACAGTCCAATCGACACGATTTTTTTATCGTGACCAAAGATTGAGTCCCTACACATGTGTACTGAGTTTGGTGCAAATATCTAATTTCGTTCTCGAGTTCTAGCCATTTTAATACAAGTGGCTCCGCCCTCATCGTACGTTTTGGCACCCCTAAGCGACCGTGAATCGAAAACTTTTTTTTGATAACTTTTGATATTCAGACTCCAGAGAACATTTCTGCACTAGTTTAGTTCCGATCGGGCGAAAAACCTTGGACTAGTTAGCAAAATTAGGTTTTGGACAAAATTCAAAATGGCGGAAACATTTGCATACCGGAAATGAAATTGGAGACATACATATTTATTTTCTTTGAGCCAAGTATTACAATGATATAAGACATTTGGGTCTATGCCAAATGATCTATGAGTTATGAGCCGTTTCGCGTTTTTGATCGCTGTAGCGCCACCAATTGGCCAATTGGGATCATAACTTCTGAGGTTCTCCCCAAATTGAGGACTATCATTTGGCAAAGTTTCAAGTCTCTAGGCCTTACGGTTTGGGCTACACGATTCGTTTTACGGCGGAATAAAAATAATAAAAATCCTTACAATTACAATAGGGTTTCAGCACTTTGTGCTTGAACCCCTAAAAACTGGAAACAGGACAGCACTGCAGCCATAAACAAACGCAGAGCACCCCGACTGGAATGCAGTTACAGGCCCTCACAACACCTATAAACAAAGCGAGACTGTTACTCTGTTAGATATATCCTCTCCCATCCTAATGTATGCATGCATAAATACCTACCGATTGTGGAGGGGATTAATGTTTTATGAATAGCCAACAAAACAGAAGCTTTTCCGGCAAAGGAAAGTGCAGAAAACAGCGACCCAGCAACTGGGTCAGGTTCTCACAGCTGAGAAAGGATCGAGTTAGAACCATATTCAATTCAACCAGCGGTTCCAGAATGCATACATCACTTAACTAAACACAGTTAACAAGAAATTAGCAGAGCATTCGGCCTACCTTCTCCAACGTCTATACCCGGTTTATGTAAACAGTAATAAACGACATTGCAGCAAAACTCATAGAGTCAAGGCAGAAGCGCTCTCCAAACAAGTCGCAGTCTCTAAAACATACATTAAACAGAGGGTGCACCTCTCGTAACCAAACACATGCCATAGCCAACCAAACAACTAGCAGCGAGTTCTCCTTACCATCTCGAGCACTCGCATCCAGTTCCGGGAAGTGACGGAAGCGCGTTAACGACGCAGCAGTTCACCAAGTAACACGCACTCGCTGCATCCCAGGTAACACGCACGCTGCCAATAAGCTAAAACAGCACCATGACGTAAGAAAATCACCTCTCCTGCCACATTATCATGATTTCTGAAGGTTCATGTGAACCTGAAGACTGGAGTAATGATGCTGAATTAAACTTTGCCATCACAGGAATAAAGTACATTTTAAAATATATTCAAATAGACAACAATTATTTTTAAATTGTAATGATGTTTCACAATGTTACAGTTTTTACTATATTTTTGATTTGTCTTTGTGGTGAACATTTCATTTAAAACATGAAAAAAAATCTTACCAGCTCCAAATTTTTTAATGGTAATGTAGCGTGCAATTCATATGGATTATTTTTATGATTGTTTTATGGTGTGCTTGGTCACCATTCACTTTTGTAATACAGAAAAGAGGAACTAGGATATTTATCAAAAAGGAAGTAAAAGTCATACAATCTTGACATGACATGAGGGTGAGGAAACAATGGAAACTAAAATCTCCTCTTCTGACTCATAGGTGTACGTGTCCTCATGGCTGGACAGGCCTGGACTGTGGAGAGGATGTGAAGGAATGTTCTTCTTCTCCCTGCCTGAACGGGGCACATTGCATGGAGTCTGACATCCCAGGGGAGTTTTCCTGCACCTGCCCAGCCTTCTTCACCGGCCCCCTCTGTGAACAGCACTATGACCCCTGCGACCTGAGGCATAACCCCTGCCTGCACAATTCTGCCTGCCGTGCCCAATCAGATGGAACCGCCCTCTGTGTTTGCTCAGTCGGTGAGATACAGCAACCCAACTGCATCCTACCAACTTGACCCACTCACCTGCTGATGGGCTTCCTGCTCTGTAGTTTTATGTTTACACTTCTACAGCTTTTAATTCATTAGCCTTCCACTGAGTTGTGTTAAAATAATGTATTTTCCTTGCTAAATGCTCATTTTAGTTCAGAAGAAATGGGTTCCAATGGGGGCGCATTAATGCACAGGCTTTCATGGGCTGAAGCACAGGGTTCTACACTAGGGAGGGGCCTACTGGCTGAAATAATAATTTTTGATTTTTAGTTAGTACCTGGGTTAGTACCTGGATGGGAGACTTCCTGGGAAAACTAGGTTGTGGTCTATGTGGGTCCTAACGCCCCAGAATAGTGACAGGGACACTATACTGTAACAAGCACCGTCCTTCGGATGAGACATTAAACTAAGGTCCTGACTCTCTGTGGTCATTAAAAATCCCATGGCACTTCTTGTAAAGAGAAGGGGTGTAACTCCAGTGTCCTGGCCATATTCCCTCCATTGGCCCTTACCAATCATGGCCTCCTAATAATCCCCATCCATTGAATTGGCTCTATCACTCTCTCTCCTCTCCACATATAGCTGGTTTATTTGTTTACCAAAGCTGGCCGTGGTAAACAAATAAACAAAAAGGAATGTCTATTGAGAGTGACATTCACAAAAAAATAGATTTTACTGATGTTATTTATGCGCTTTTCCACTGCATGGTACGGCTCGGTACGGCTCACTTTTTGGCGCTTTTCCACTGCATGGTACGGCTCGGTATGAAACAGTACGGCTTAAATAGTACCACCTCAGTGGAGGTTCCAAGTGAGCCGAACCGATACTAAATATGACGTGTAAACACTGCAGATCACTGACTGGTCAGAGAGAATCGTCACTACCAGCGTCATTGGATTTGAAGCACGAGACACCAAACCCGCTAGATTTAAATAGTCAGTAACAGCCAACGCAGTATCATTTGTTCGCATGACTTTTTAAAAATTACTTGCTTTAAACGACTGTCGCACACAACTTGAAATAAGAAATGGCTGTATCGTGGTCAGTAGACGAGGTGGTAGTCGTTAGTTGCCGAGGAGCAGATTCACGGCAGTAAAGGTGGCGCAACTATAATGATCAGTCTATAATCCCACCCACTTTGAAGCGGTACTAAACTGCAGTGGAAAAGCAAACCGAATGTAAGCGAGCCATGCCGAACCAAGCCGAGCCGAGTCGTTCCACTCAGTGGAAAAGCACCATTATTCAGGGTAGGTAATCCTGTAGCCCAAGAGCCTCTGCGATTGTGACTTCCAAAAGTGGAAAAGTCATATTTATAAAGAAACGTTTTTTCAACTTGTATAGTTAAAATAGATTTATTTTTTTCTAGTTTTGCTTTAAAGGGTTAGTTCACCCAAAAATGAAAATTCTGTCATGTATTACTTACCCTCATGCCGTTCTACACCCGTAAGACCTTCGTTAATCTTCGGAACACAAATTAAGATATTTTTGTTGAAATCCGATGGCTCCGTGAGGCCTACATAGGGAGCAATGACATTTCCTCTCTCAAGATCCATAAAGGTACTAAAAACATATTTAAATCAGTTCATGTGAGTACAGTGGTTCAATATTAATATTATAAAGCGACAAGAATATTTTTGGTGCGCCAAAAAAACAAAATAACGACTTATTTAGTGATGGCCGATTTCAAAACACTGCTTCAGGAAGCTTCGGAGGACAATGAATCAGTGTATCGAATCATGATTCGGATCGCGTGTCAAACTGCCATCGGCTGAAATCACGTGACTTTGGCGCTCCGAACAGCAGATTCGATACTCTGATTCATTGTGCTCCGATGCTTCCTGAAGCATTGTTTTGAAATCGGCCATCACTTTATAAGTCGTTATTTTGTTTTTTGGCGCACCAAAAATATTCTCAACACTTTATAATATTAATATTGAACCACTGTACTCACATGAACTGATTTAAATATGTTTTTAGTACCTTTATGGATCTTGAGAGAGGAAATGTCATTGTTCCCTATGGAGGCCTCACAGAGCCATCGGATTTCAACAAAAATATCTTAATTTGTGTTCCGAAGATTAACGAAGGTCTTACAGTTGTGGAATGGCATGAGGGTAAGTAATAAATGGCAAATTCATTTTTGGGTAAACTAACCCTTTAAAATATTGAATAGTTATTGCTATTATATTACTCTTCTGAGTTTATATTTATCTTGTTCAAGGAGGTCTATAGAATACATGAAGAAAGTTGTTTGTTTGCAGCACATCCATTCATTTTTAACAGATCCATCTGAATGGCGGTGAATTCAGAAAGATGCTATTTGCTGCCAGATGGTGAAGTTAAGATCTAATGGGACAATGCTAACCAACAAAACCTTGACTCCTTGGTCTCATTGGAGACATTTTGTAAACTAATAAGTGTGATCATTTAAATTTATTATTAATTCAAATGGCTGGTACTTTAGTTGGAACTTGGATTGGAACTTCACACAGCAATTTATGTTAAATAATTTCTACAAGCCCTCATCTTTTTTCCATGGTTAGGTCATGGAAATTTGTTGAAGGTCATAGAAAAACCCTGCAATAAAAACACCACTGCTTTGGTCGTATACTGATGAGCATAGTTGCCTTCCAGGCAGTTGACCTGGGTTTGATTTCTTTTTCAGGATAATCTTCTTGTACCTGACTTCAAAAAGCTTTCCTGGAGAATTTACACAACTGTTCAAAAGTTTGGATTTGGAAATATATTTAATGGTAGTCTCTTATGCTCACCAAGGCTGCATTTATTTAATCAAAATACAGTACTATAGTGAAATGTTATTACAGTTGAAAGGAAATGTGTTCTATTTTAAATATATTTTATAATTTATTCCTGTGATGGCAAAGATAAACTTTCAGCATCCATTTCTCCAGTCTTCAGGGTCACATGATCCTTCAGAAATCATTCTAATAAGCTGATTTTTCTTATTAATGTCGAAAACATTTTTGGTTGACTAAACGGTTTTAGGTTTCTTTGACTAGAAAGTGTGGAATTTGGAGATCTAACAGCACTGGGTGTTCACATAGTACATCTCTTTTAAGATCACTGAAAATTAGTTGTTTGCATTAAATAGCCCTGTTTTAAGTTTTTTTAGGTTAAACATTTGAATGTTAAAGAGGATACATTTGAGTTAAGAGACAGTCATGTTTATATTCTTCCTTATTTACAATGATTTGAAATGCGTATCTGACATCACCCTGGCAAGCATTATGCTCAACTAACCTTCAAATATGCCGAAATACTCCACATTGCTGTTGAAGGAAAGAGTGGCTCATGAGAGGAAACTGTGGCTCTCTGGATATGCATGACTTTCTAGTTTTGTTCTGCCAGCTCTCCCCTGCAGTATTTGTCCATTGATGTCTTCAGCATGGGAGAGAATTATTAAGGATCACACACTGATTTGAAGCCATTGTAACTGCTTGAATCATACTTTCTTCCTTGTTAAACGGTGTCTTACCCTTCCAATGATTTTTCCATTTTCTTCACTTTCCTATTTTTGACTTTCTCTGCAGAGACAGAACAAACCCTATCACTCCTGCCAAAGAACAAGTTCCAAGTGTTTCATTAAATTTTGGCTGCAGGTTTCCATCAAAGGAAGACGAGCCGTGCCTGATGAATACACAGAACAGGGGGTGCAAAAGAGGTTTCTGCACAATCTCTTTAATCACAGGGAAGCGTACTCTCTCGCGCATGCACATACATACGCTCGTCTGTCATTTGAAACCCTCCTGATATTATTATGCTCGTCGAGACCAGATCACTTACTCATAATACATGTCTGCTGTGTCTCAGGCACAGATTGCTCTAACTTAAAATTTTGCACATTTGTATTCAGCTGATCACTCCACAGTTTCACAGGGAATCTGATGTGTCTCCATAGCGATTCAGATGCTATTACTCATTCAACAGTAGTGAATACCACAATGCTGTGCAGCTGTATAATGCAGAGGTCTATCTCACTGTGTGGTTACTAAGGATGAGTGCTTGGAAGTGACAACAATGACTGCAACTTTTTCAGCAACAAAATTGGTTACGATGGCAGTACTTTGTGGTCAAATCGGCTGTTGTTATATCTGGTTGTGACTATAAAAACAGATTGACTTTACTTGAAGATTGCTTGACAGACCAGTAGCATGTTCCAAGTTTGTCCTCTGCGTGCTGCCAAAACAGCACCGACCCACCGAGGCATGGACTCTACAAGAGCCCTGAAGGTGTGCTGTGGTATCTGGTACCAAGACATTAGCAGCAGATCTTTCAAGCCCTGTAGGTTGTGAGGTGGAGCCGCCGTGGATCGGACTTGTTGGTCCCATCCCACAGATGCTCAATTGGATTGAGATCTGGGGAATTTGGAGGCCAGGGCAATACCTCGAACTAGAGGTCTGCATTCTCCCGACATCCTTTGACAACAGCGTTTCTGCGCTTGAACTTGTAGTGAACAAAACTTTCTGCAGTGGTGGCATTCAGTTCCCTGCCCTGAGCAACCTGGCAAGAAAATCCTCAGAAAAACATTCAGCCTTTGTGGTCAGATTTTGGTGGAGAGACGTTCGGTACAGGAACTGTTGTCAGACATTCTGTTCTTGCATGGATGTTAAAAAAAAGATTTAATTTTGCATTATAGCTAGCCAACAGTTTGTTTATTCATATTTTTGGCTTATAATTTTGAGTGACAGATGTCTTATTTAATTTAGCCTATTTTTCTATGTGACTTTTTTTTACTGTGTTAACAGTATCATGATAAGACGAATAACAAATACAGTTCTTATATAGCCAATATTTTATATTTGTTATCCCCAATCATTCTCTCAATCTTTCTTTAGGGGAAATTTAAATGTGAGATTCTGGAAACGAGATCTAAATTTAGAGGGATCAGTCAGGTCGGGAAGAAAATCATTCTAAGCAGATAGTGGGTGAACACAGACTGAACTTTAAGCGGGGGCGAATGGGTGTGGAATAGAACCTAGCGGGAGCGGGATGAAAAAAAAACAGTCCCCTCAGACCTCTACCTTGAACTCTTCATCATTTTCCTCAAACAATTCCTGAACGATGTTGCAATGTGAACAGTATGGCAGGGTGCATTATCCTGCTAAAAGAAGCAACTTTCACCGGGGGAACACCATTGTCGTGTTTAGGTAGGTGGCACGTGTCAAATTTACGTCCTCATGAATGGCCGTACCCAGGGTTCCCCAGTAGAATGGTGCACACGTACACAGCCATCCACGTGATGTAAAAGAAAATGGGACTCATCAGACCAAGCGACCTTCTTCCACTGCAGGTCCAGTTCGACATTTGTGTGCCCATTGTAGGTGCTTTTGAAGGTGGACAGGGGTCATCATAGGCACTCTGATTGATTGGCAGCTGCACAGCCCATACGCAGCAGAGTGTACTGTGTTATGACACATTCCTCCCATCATTAAAATGTTGTGCCACTGTAGACCTTCTGTTGGCTTGGACCAGACAGGGTAGCCTTCGTTGCCCTCGTGCATCGATGAGCCTTGGCGCCCAACACCCTGTCGCCGTTTGATGGTTTGTCCCTCCTCAAACCACTGGTGGTGTATTCTCACCACTGCTGACCGGGAACAACTCACAAGCCTTGCTGTTTCAGAGATTCACTGACCCTGTCACTCAGATCTTTATTCCCACCTGTTTCTCCTGCATCCAACACGTTGATTACGAGAACCAAACAATGTTGCAGCAATGCTTAGGTAGGCGGTACGTGTCAAAGTAACATCCACATGGATGGCAGGACCCAAGGTTTTCCAGCAGAACATTGCCCAAAGCATCACACTGCCTCCGCCGGCTTGCCTTCATCCCATAGTGCATCCTGGTGCTATGTGTTCCCCAGGTAAGCGACGCACACGCACCCGGCCATCCACGTGATGTAAAAGAAAACGTGATTCATCAGACCAAGCCACCTTCTTCTATTGCTCCATGGTCCAGTTCTGATGCTCACGTGCCCACTGTTGGTGCTTTCGGTGGTGGACAGGGTCAGCATGGGCACCCTGACTGGTCTGCGGCTATGCAGCCCCATACGCAACAAACTGCGATGCACTGTGTATTCTGACACCTTTCGATCAGAACCAGCCTTAACTTCTTGAGCAATTTGAGCTACAGTAGCTCGTCTGTTGGATCGGACCACACGGGCCAGCCTTCGCTCCCCACATCAATGTATCAATGAGCCTTGGCCACCCATGACCCTGTCGCCGGTTCACCACTGTTCCTTCCTTGGACACTTTTGATAGATACTGACCACTGCAGACCGGGAACACCCCACAAGAGCTGCAGTTTTTGGAGATGCTCTGACCCAGTCGTCTAGTCATCACAATTTATCCTTTGTCAAACTCGCTCAAATTCTTACGCCCCCACATTGGTCCTGAAATTTTTGGTTTTTGAACTTTGTTTGAAATGTTAGCATTAATTAGCGTTTGTTGAAACACTGTGAATTAGCTGTATTTATTAGACGCCTATACCCATCATTCCACCCTGAGCATTCTGCTGAATTTAACTGTCAGACTTAACAAAATGTGCATCCCTAGTGGCTACCCTGAAGTCATTTACCCTTCTGCTGTATGAAATTATAAGATGAAAAAATCTGACTCATCACTTTTAACAATCCACAGACAGAAAAGCCCATGTTATAGCATTACTCTAAAATCAGATGATCGTGTTCATGCCCCTGTCTAGATTGCATCTGGTGGTTTTGAACTATGATGTGGCCGAATGCTTTTTTCCTTGTTATATATCTGACCCCTTTCGATGGCACTGATGTGACCTGCAAAATGCAATCAAACCTGCCTAGCATCCGTTTTTTTGCTGTGGGCATCTGAATGATATGAAGTCTGTGGGGATAAGTGAGGCCAGAGGCCAGTCAGTGAATGACTTTTTTTTTTGTATTGCGGTGTTGTAACACTATCAGGGAGGGAATGAAAAGAATGTTGGGGAGGGATAAAAATAGAGTGTTTTGGCAATTCACGGATTTCTTTTCTGGGGAGAGAAATAGGAAATTAGCATCTACTGCTGCATGCATTACTGAGCTAGAGATGTGCGTAGGCTCACATGCCACCTCCTTTTCTCTTTATTTCCTTCTGTCTCACTATCTCTCTCGTTCTACACACACTCTGACTCACAGCCGTTCTCAGCCCACACTTCATATCTCAGTACATTGGTCGCCTGGCAGATACACTGTGTATTATTGCACAACCCGTGGATTGAAACCAAGCCAGCATTCCTACAAAAATGACATACCCCAAAGTTGCTGTATTTTTACCCTTTTTTTTTTTTGGTAGTCTTTTGCAGACTTGACTTATTCTTTGTTTACTCACCTTCTCAACTTGTATTCTGTTTTTCTTCTGCAAAACACAAAAGGAGTCATCGCTCTTTTGCATGTAAGGGTCAAATCATAGTGACCACGTCTGCTCCAAAAAGCAGTAAAAATAAAATGCAAACATATATTATATTATATTATATTATATTATATTATATTATATTATATTATATTATATTATATTATA